>DWGR01001664.1:0-15434 GCA_018247715.1 Heliconius burneyi | reverse complement strand
TAACAGCTTAACTAAGTAAGGCTCTAATATCTGCTCAGTAAATTGGAAGAGACAGGCACTTGTAACTTTTTAAAATAATCGATATTCTTATAATAAGATACACATACTGTGGAATATCGATATTTGTAATACTTTAACTATTTACTCTCCGCGAGATAATTATAATAAATGCGATCTTAAAACTGTAATTCGATAAAGTATAATGTGGTATAAATTTATAAATAAAATAAACCGAAATTGAAATTATTTAAATAAATATCTACTTTTAAACAATTTCTATTAATTAAAATGTCAATAGAGGCACTGTAAAGTTATTTTTTTTTACTTTAGGTTAGTATTGGAATTAGGAATATATTTGGAAACGTGAAAAGAGATATATAAAAGAGAATTACATTAATTTCGGCATTAGTAGGTACACTTATAACCACATAGGCCACATAGGCGTAAAATTATCAATCAGACAAAACCCTGCGTGACAACACTGGCATTTGAAAATCCGTTTAATTAAAATATCCCGCACACAGCAGGGTAGACAGAGGAACCTAGTGTAAAGACACTCCGTTCCACACTTACCGCCGCGCCGCGCTTTGCCTGGACATTAAAGCGAAATATTGAAAATATAAATTTTAATAAACATTTAATTTCATGGAGTTGGGATTGAACCCGCAACCGGTCATTCACCAGTCCGGACAAACACTCTTGCTCCGTCTGGCCTCAATCTCCGATTACTGAATACATTTATCATTACAAAACCAAAGACGTCCTTTCGAGAGCTTATTGAATATTTTCCGAAGCGAATTAAGTCGCGGTCGACTACCGATAGCTGTGAAGCCAGCGTTCATTAATGCTCTCATTTTCGCAATAAGTATTCATTTCTACGCTGGAGGGGAGACGTTTGCAATGAAAATCTGATTGCGCTTCCTTTGCGTTATGATTGTTACCTACCTACCTACCTTAGGTAGGTATCAATTTCCTCGGTTCCCTTTATTGAGGAAGGGTGGAGTGGTTAGTCAATATTTACCTCATTCTTTCATTACTACGCAGTGATAAAAGTATTACGTAAATATTTATTGTATAGTTTATATTTGTATTGTTCTCGTAAAAAATCTTTTATTGTTTCTATTGTACTTTTCTTATTTTATAATTCTTGTTATATTAAGTCTATTGCTACGCTGACCCAAAAGATGTAAGACATTATACAAATATAGTAACTCTGGGCAGTACTATAAATATCTTGGATTTTCTTTTAATTGGAAATAGCCATCAATCAATATTCTTATTATTTATGTAAAATTCTATTCAAGAAGTAATAAGAATCCACCATCTTAAGCCGTTTTTAATGGGTTATTGTATAAACGGTGGCGCAGTGGCAAAGCTCCACATTGAGTTCCACCACTCAATACGCAATGCCTCGAATATTCAGCGGAATTTGGGGAACTAGGCTCCCTCTGCTCACCCTTCGGGATACATTTATAATTTCATCTTAATATCATAACCTTATACGAAAACAACAAACCGATTTTTGTTGAATATTCATGTTGTTTGTGTCCGCAGCAGTTTGATTGCGATCACGAATGCAGGCCGCGGCCACCGACGCCCAAATCAGATTTACCGTTGATTTGCGCTGCTGCGGCGACAAACACACCTCGCACGCAATATGCGACCTCTCGGTAATTGTATGCTAAATGGGTGTTAACTGAAATTGTGTGACGTGTCGTGACGTGACGTTATATTCAAAGCTTACTTTAGTTACTTTGTTTGTGGGATGATGATTTAACTTTTGTATGAAAATCTTATAACAATAATGATGATGAATTGGAGATCTATTGAAGTGTCACAGCTCTCCACATTCCGCCCATTTAAAAATATATAATATTGGTTCACATTTAAAAAAATATATTTTTCTGACGGTTGATCTCTCTTTAGGGTTAAATAGTAACTGAAAGTCCTACCTGATTTCATTAGAGAAAAAGGTGAATCAAATTGGCTAAAATTCCCACAGTTAGTGTTGTCAAAGCGCCACCTCAAGCCAAACCATTTACGTATATTTAATAATATTAATATATATGGTGTTGGTGGTGTTATAACTAACTAGGGGAAATTAAGATTAAATATAGTGAGAGATGAATAAGTCGTAGAAGATAATTTCACGAAAATATCGGTTATATTCCTTATATATTTCTAAACGTTTCTTTAATTCATAAATATTATTAAAAAAATAGCAAAAAAGTTATTCATAAGTTTAATTTTCGATGCACACGTCCTATATATACGATGGTATATAACAGCTTCAGTCGTTAAGCAATGAGTAGAAGAGTGAAGGGTGTTTTTATTTTTTTACTTCATATGAAAAGCGCTCTACAGCACTTGTGAAACTGCCTCATTTTATACCAGTCCATTTCTGTTCGTATCGAAATTATAGATTGTACGCTTTTATGTTTTGTATAAAATAAATTTGGTTATATACCGCAGATATAGTAGGGTAGGCAGAGGAAACCTGGAAACCTAGTGTTAGGTCACTCCGTTCCCTTTGAGACACTACCGTTCCCTATTTTCATCAAATTCTGCATTGCCTCATTACCAGAGCGAAGAAATAAAAATATTAATTTTTTTCATTTCCTCGAAGAGGAATCGAACCCAGTGCCACGTTTACAGCCACATGCTTGTGCCACTGCACAAATATTACAATTTTGTATTTAAAAATTTATTTGGTATGTACTAAAATCGTTATAATTTTTAAATTCAGGTGACTTTCAAGTCACTTTTCATTTTTAATTCTTTTCTCTTATTGCATCCATAATAATTCTTTCATTGTGAAAATAACATTTTCTACGTTAAGTTGAATCCAGTGATAGTTGAAGTGCCCGCGTTGGGTTCGGGGCGGTCGATAAATCAGATAATATGCAAATGGACCGTCAGTTGAATCTACTTTCACTAAATCATCTACGCCAGCAGTGCTTTAGTTCCATTAAAAGATAAGATAGTTTATTTTCTTTTTAAAAAAATATCATCCGTGGATTCAAACTATTTGAATAGTTGAACACGCATATGTATAAAAGGTTTTTTAACATGTTTTATTCTCTCAATTTTCCTGTGTGTAATAGTTTAAATAATTCAAATTTAAAATTATTTCAATACAGTTTGTTTAACGTTAAATAAATACATTTTACGATACAGATAAAAAATATGGGTAAAATAACAAAGCTTTTTTAACTTTTCGTCTGTTGTTTACTAGTTGTAATATGGAAATATTATATATCTACTACTAAAGAAATATGCTCTTATAGTAGAGCCTGAAAAACACTTTTATTATTATTACGTTTCTCTTTCATATTTCACGGTTTCAAAAGAACCCGGTCCATTGGAAGGCTTGCGTGGGGACACAGGTCCAACACGTAGAGGCTCCTTAGAGAATATACAAGTGTTTTACTGTAACGCATCGGCCGGGATCCATCTCTGCGTAACCACAGGTAATTGCCCAAAAGGTGGACGTAGACATCTAACCTAGGACTATGAAACGGAATTTGGATGGACTGGCTACTGGGCCATTGAATGAGACTAACGGAAGTACAAGCTTTGTGTCCACGATTTTTATCTCTGCTTGGTCTTTTATAAAAAGTATGTCAGTATAATGTAATGAAATTTATTTTACAAAAATATTAGTTATATTTCCTTTCAGTTTCAGTAGAGTGAAAAGTAAATGCCTTATTTATCTCAATTAGTAACATATTGGGAGCGACAACTAAAGTTTGTAATGGAAATTCTGTAAATGATATTTAATTTAATTAAATGCTCGACTCGATATCAACCTTTTATAATTCCCATTTATTGAAGCCTTTATATATTTCCTTCAAAATGTGTATTTATTAAGTAAAACAAGGCAAAATAAAATCCATTTATATTATAATAAAATAAAATAAGAAAAATATTCTATTCATTCTATATTTAACAAAATCCTATCAATGCAAATGTATGGCATTTATACATATTGAAGTATGCTTATTTGTAAATATACTAAACAAAATAAATAAATCAGTGTTACGCTGTATCACGCACACAGCAGGGTAGGCAGAGAAAACATTCTTGTACTGTTAACACGCTCCGTTCCTCACTAACTGCCGAATTGTGGAGACATTGCGTGTTGAATGGCAGAACTAAACGCCGCGCTTTAACCTCATTACCAGAGGGAGAAAACGGAAATATAAATTTAAGTAAATATTTAGTTTTTTCGAGTGGGAATCAACCCACAGCCATCTCGTTATAGTCACACCCTTGTGTCGCTGCGCTACGCCGGCCTCAAATATAAAAAAAATATAATAAATAATAGTAAATTAGTTGATTAATGAATAATAATATATTAAGGCCTGTCGTAACACAGGGGTACAAGCGTGTAACTTTAAGCGCGATAGGTTGTGAGTTCGAGTACCACTCGAGACTATGAAATATTTTGTAGGTACTTTCAATTCATCGCTCTGGTGTCGGGGCAAAGTGGCGTTGAATTCCGCACCTCAACACGCAATGGGTGAAAGAATTCAGTGGAAAATGGGGAGCGGAATATTTTAATACTAGACTCGCTCTGAATGAAGCTGAACAAAAAAATAATATCATCACTTATTATCTTTTGACCTACCCTAGCACACTAGTGGAGAATTCAAAGTATTGCTAAAATAATAATAAAGAAATAATAATAGAAACTCACAATTTAATTTTGACACTTATTATCAATCTTTTCACAAATTTCAGATATCACAGATAGATAACGAAAAATAATTTTATTCAAAATAATGTTATTTTAATTATGAGTAACACGTTGTCTAAGACCAACAACTTGCTTCTTGCATAAGCCTCTATCACATCTGCTTACCCACCATCAAGTTATCCGCTCACACGTATGAATCGTTGCCAAATTGCATTGGACGCCAATTATTTGTCCCAATCTCGATGCTAGCATTGATTGAGATACAATTTAATTAGAATAATCTCTTTGAACATCCGGAAAATTACTCTAGAGAGAAGCGCAGGCAGTACCTACTTGGTATTAGGTGGATTTTAAAAACTATAGGAGTAGATGAAGACACTGACTTAGGTTAACTATGCAATAGCGCTTATAAAACATGGATGATCTTTATATATTATTATAACCATTTACTAATATATATGATGAAATTATTGATTCGATTAAGTTATAAGGCCATCGTGGCGCAGCGGCACAAGGGTGTGACTTCGTGCGCTGCAAAACAGACTGGTTGTGGGTTCGATCCCCACTCGAAGAATGGAAATATTTGTTTACGTTTATATTTTTATTTTCTTCCCTCTGGTGTTGAGGCTTTACGCGGCGTTGAGTTCTGCCACTCAACACGCAATGCCACCAGAATACGGCAGAGAGTGGGAAACGGAGTGTCTTTACACTAAGATTCCCTCTGTCTACCCTGCTGTGTGCGGGATACAGCGATAAAGCAGATTTTTTTCTTTTTTCTAATCATAATTTCTCATATTTTGGACAACTTTTTGTTTATTTATGAACATCATAAATTCTCTTTACCTGTCAATTCCTTTTATTTACTTTTATGTTTTACTGCAAAATACAATCATTCCACATCGATAAAAACAAGAGTGGTGACTGTTTAATAGCTTCCGTTATTAACGCATCGTGTCATTAGAGCGTCAAGTTTGTGCATACTCGTATAAATTGCAAAAGGTGTTTGCGGCGTGTTGATACACCAGCGGGCGGATATAGTGCTGGCAAACACTGGCGCTATTTGTTTTTGAATTTTCATTTTATCTTATTCAAATAACGTATTTACTATTTATTTCAGAAAAAAGCATTTTATTAATATTTATTTCAAAAATGTTTTGTATATTTTTATTATTCAAATATTGGAGCAAATTAAACTGTTTTGCTGAGGTAAAATATGTCTGCTTGGAAAAACTTAGAAGAAATGAAAATCTTCAAGTCTTCCTATGCGTCATTTCACATTTAAAAACGATACGGGTCAGATAGAACAGCCTCATTACTCAGTAGACCTTATAAAGTTCAACAAGTGACATTTATGATGACACTATTATAGTAAAGGCAATTCCGAACTCTTGATCACAACCCTGACAGCTGAATACCTGGCACTCTAACAATGTATGATATAGGCTTGTGATATTTGGACAAACAAAAAATTCGTAATGGTAAAGAAAGGGATTATTTATTTCTTTGAACGCGACGATTTATGTATATAGGCTATAAGCTATTAAGAAAGTAGGTATGTGCTTTTAGGTTATTATATTGATGGAAATAAAAGAATGTGATATATGTGATTATTTTTAGTTCTTGATCTCAAAAGGTAAAAGCGGAAGTCTTATAGGATCACTTTGTTGTTCGTCTGTCATGACCATTTATCTCCAGATTACATGGAGGTATAAAGCTGAAGGGTACTTTCCGTAGATTTACGCTTATAAAATTTGGCAAGAAGCTAGAACTTACAATACAAATAAAGGAAAACTCTGAAAAGTGAAAAATAAGTATTCCATGAAAAATATCGTTAGATAGTAATATTTGCAGTTCATTCATACATTCTTCATACAAAATGAGTAAATATGCCCAAAAACTTAAGCTGTACTTCCCGTTGAGCACAAATTGGTACGGAGGCCTCCGTTTTTATTCTATAATAGTCTAATCATATAAAATACAACGCCACGCAGTGAGTAACATAATGACACATTGATGTTAGTCATACAAATAGCTCGGTTATTTGGCCGGCGTCGGTCGATGTGTTAATATGCCAAGGCTCGGAAGGAACACTCGTAAATTGCGCCGCGATTCGTTTTTCCGTTTCCGTTTTACCGTTGCCATTACTTCTGTTGCACGTCTTATTCAAATTACTTACATGCTCGCTTTATATTTTGTGTTGCTACTCGCTACTATGCACTGTTTAATTGTGAAATTAATAATTATATATAGGTAATTAATATACGTGGGGTATGGGTACAAAGTGTGACTGTACGAAGGATAGGTTGTGGTTTCGATTCCTAATCAAGTAAAGGAAATCTATATATATAATAAAACAGTAAAAATATTTTGTCTGTACATTTAGTATTTTTATCTGAAATGGATAGAGGAATACTTAACATACAAAGATTTTTTTTATTTCTTGTCTGTCTGTATATATGATCAAGTTAATCCCATGCAATCATAGTTATTTTACAAAGAATATTATAAATCCTTACCCAAATCAATAATTTAACATTAAAGGCTGCTTCTGAACGATTAAATTATTCATTGACATCAACACAAATGACTGTCAGTCAATTACAGTTTATTAAATAAATAATTATGTAGTTCAAGCTTGTAAAGCCGCTGGTAGGCCGCTAATATTTTGCTTCTTCATTCCTCATTTTCTACTGCGTTCTGAAGGTATCCCGGAAATCAAAACCTCGTTTTGCCTCGACACTAAGGCGAATCAATGAAATAATTAAATATTTAATTTCCTCGAATGAGAATCAAACTCACAACCACTCGTGCTTTCACTCACAAACACGCATTAATGGCCTCATTATCTTAATACATTTATTTTATATATTTACCGTGTAAACATTTTAATTATATGAATTAAGCTGTAAAATAATGCATACGAGGCCGGCGGCGCTTGTTAACAAAAAAATAATAGCGGCTTCCAGGGAACCGCGGAAATTATCTCACGTGAGCGTATTATGTCTAATAAGATATAATTAGTCGTTCTTAATGAGCTCGCGAACTGAAAACACTGAAGAAAGTATTTATGCTAGATAATACAATGAGCTTTTTATCAGTATTTGATTTTTTTCCTGGGAAATGGAGACGGAGTGTGCTAACATTATTCCGTTTCTCATTGGGACGCTTCCGTTGCCCACTTTCTGCCGATATCTCGTGGAACTCAACGCCGCCCTTCGCCTCGTTTCCAATAATAATACACATTACAATACCGAATTTGTGTATCTCAATGTTGTTATAGTATCTATTAGCTACTCAAATACCGACGGAGCGCAAGTAGTTTTTTAAAAAGACAAGTTTGATTTCGGAATGACTTCTTTATTAGACAGCTAGCTTAAGACTAACTTAAGCTCTACTTAATTCTATTTGGCTCTACATAGAGACCACCCTAAACATGAAACTGATACAAATGCAACTGGTAACGAACGTGCTTTATCTTCTGCTGACCACGTGTGAACAATCATTGTGGGTTGAGTGGTCAGGGATTCACATTGCATTACTCCTTCCTCCTGAGATTCGAAATTATTAGTAGCATGAGTTTTCTGAGAATTTCGAAAGCCTAGAGTCTTAAGTTTAATATATAAAATGATTCTCATTACAATTTTTATAATTAAATACAATATAATTGTCCAAACACTGACACTAAACTCTCATTACACTGATTTCATTTTCACTAACACTTAACAGATTTTACCAATAACCGCATGTTTTCCACATTCATATCCTCCATCACTGTCTTATTGGATTTTAAAGTCGTTAATATGTGGTAGGCTTAGTTATTACAACTTACTTTTATTGCAAGCATCTCTGTAGGGAGATTTTAAAAATACATTATGAGTGTGAATCGAATCCACAACCAGTGACGTTTACAGTAACACGCTTGTGCCGCTGAGCCTGAATGCTAATTCCGATAAGTATATATAGTATTTTCTGATCACGAACATTTTAATCTCATTCATTTCAAAGCCAACCTTTACTTGCTCCCTCAATGCATCCGGAGCGATCCCCAAGGGTCGATCGCCTTTACCAGCCGCTATATTTTATTTTATATTTACTACGAATATACTCGTACTACTAAAACAAACATTTTTATAATTGTATTTGTTTCCTTCTCTGGCTTATTTTAATTAAAAGCGGAACTCCTATTTTCATGCCATTATTAACAATGAATTGTCGTCTAATTAAGATAGGAAACCAGTCAAGTGCAAGTCGGATTCGCCTTTTGAGGTTCCCGTCGTCATTTAATGATTATACAGGAAGTATAACCTGTAAAAGTAAACAAACATTAGTTATGAAATACGATATGGATATGAGGTCAGCCGTGGTCAGCAGGAGTACGAGAGTAAACGCAACGGGTTATGGGTTCGATTTCCACTCGAGGAAATGAAATATCTAAAATATAAATTTCCTCGCTCTGGTAACGAGGCAAAGTGCACTCAACACACAATATCCAAAACTAGTGGAAAACGAAAAATGGAGTGTTTGCCACTAATTTCTCTCTACCTCCTTTTAAATACAGGAAAAACTATAAAAATGCCCGTTTTTCGTAATTTAAATAAATTTAATCAATTTCTATAATAATAAAAAGAAAAAAAACATTTCATTTTCACGATGGGACTTATCGTAGAACTAAGTGTATGAAATTAGTTCGGTATACTCGTACAGTAAGTCCTAACTGAATTAACTAACGTTTTCCCACCATAAATCGCAATGTACCCGACACTGGTCTTTTATCGTTGAACATTAACTAGTACCTTCTCAGGTCAGCCAGCCAGACTGTATAATGGAGTTAAGGGTTGTTTTAAAAACTAATATCTTTTAAATACTTAGAGTGAAATATATTAAGTTACTAACAATTATACTCGTATGTGTATTTTAACATATTTTTCATGTTTCGATTTGTATAATGAAATATATACTTACTAGTTATAGTCGTGTATCGTGTATCATTCCATTGCTTCACGCTGTATCCCGCACATAGCAGGGCAGGCAGATGGAACCTAGTGTTAAGACACTTCGTTCCTCACTTTCTGCCGTATTCTAGAGGCATTGTGTGTTGAGTTCCATTCCATTGCGATAGAAATATTTTTTTTTATGTATTATAAATCATTTATAATGATATAAATCATTACTTCATTGAGTCGACAACGGTACAAGGAGTTTAAAAGTATAAGTTCACACAGGTCGCGATCCACAACGCAACCACGTGCGCTACGTGACTTAAGAGGTTTGAGATGATAATATAATGTTTATTTAGTTAAACACGCATTTATCTGGAACTAACAGTTTTACATATGATCAGTGTCTTTCTAATTACCTAACCGAGGTCTCACAGTTGGTGTTTATGTGGTAAAATATAAAGTCAATATAAAAACAAAATCGATATATCAAATGGGTCATGTACTTAATTTTTTCCATCACGCTGTATCCCGCATACAGCAAGCGAGGGATACAGTGTTAAGACACTTCGTTCCCCATTTTCGACTGAATCTGGAAGTATTACGTGTTGAGTAGTGGAACTCAACGCCGTCGTTTTGTCTGGAAACCAGAACAAAGAAATGAAAATATTAAGTATTTAATTTCTTCCAGTGAGACTCGAACCCAAAATTTTTCGTGTCTACAGTTATATTTTGCGCCTTGCTTGTATTTTTTATAAAACATATATATCTCAATGTAAATCTATACTGAAATTATAAATGCAAATTGTTTATTCATATCATAAAGATATGCATAATACACACAATAGTAGTGCCAATCTTTCTAATCTTTCTTTTCTTATATCTTTTTTACTTCAAGGAAGGTTTAAACAGAAACGTTAACAGTATCAAGTTCACAAACCACAATTTGTACACCGACCACGTATAGCGTCGTGGCTTTAAACTTTTAAGGCTTTTATTTTCATTCACATAACAAAACTATTCCAATAGAGAAACTACGAGAACACTTTAAACACAAAAATATAAATATTATTTAAGTGTTCTTGTTATTATATTTTACATTTATATGTTCTAAAGTATAACATTTAAAAGGCTTTATTTATGTTTTCATAAGAAGTTACACTGAAGACGTAGAACTGAGTTTCGCAATGGATATCTGGAAATAGGGAAGTGTAGAATGGAGAATCTTGACACTAGTTCCTTTTTGTCTTTCGCCGAGCTGTGTGGCACAATTAAGCTGTAAAAACATAACATAGCTTACAAAGCAAATATACCAACATATATTTTTTAAGCTTCACGCTGTATCCCGCATAAAGCAGAGGCAGAGGGAACATTGTGTAAAGATACTCCGTTTGCTACTTTCCGCCGAATTTTCGAAGTATTGCGTGTTAAGTGGCGGAACTCAATACCGCGCTTTTGCCTTGGTTTGCGAAGAAATGAAAATATTCATAAATAATAATTCATTACTCTGATTGGGGATCGAACTCATAGCCACGCGTTACATTCAAAAGATTGTGCACCTGCGCCACGATGGTCTCACTCACATATAACATTTTTAACATTAATATATTTAATGACGCTAATTCAGATAACTTTATACTATCAATTAACAAGATTAGCCTTGTCGCTACCACAAACAGATTTACGAACACTGCTAAGTGTGCGTCGCTATTACTTATCTAAGACGATAAACTAATAGAAGGAACTCATCAATACACAAAATTTTCAACAGAAATTTAACTTCTCGTAAAGGTACCTCCTGTATAAATAATATAATTAATAGTGATTTAATAACTGCTCTCAATTTATTTTTGTAAATCATTTTAGAATAAGAATTCTATTTTATTCAGGAAAATTTAAGCTCAAAATTTCACTTGATATCCATTTTACGTACATTATATTTGCAAATTAGTGTCCTTTTATGTGATATTTGGTTTGGTATCTAGAGGTAAACAATAATTTAACTTGGCTCTTATTTTATATTTCTGTTTTTATGGAATACTTTTTGTTAAGAAACTATTACTATTCAACATTGATGTTTTATGATCTAACTTTCGTATTTAATTTTTATTGTTCCTTATTAACAGTATTTAAAAACAAACACCAGTTTCCAAAAAAAAATCTGCTGTAATAAATATTTCACTTCCTCGAGTGGGGATCGAACCCATAACCTTCGGCCTCTACGGCGCCACGATCAGTTTCCAGAGTTCAGATTTTTCAATTTAACTGACTGACTTTCATAACTGATGGTACTTCCACTAAGCCAACTCCTCTAAGGTAACAATTTCCTCGTATACTTTGGACCTAACCAATATTGCTTGAATTAATTTGACACAATTATCACACCCGCCTATGGCAGTAGGTAAATGAGCAGCTGTTCTGAATCACCTATTATTTTGTATTGTACGTCAGATGTTCCAAGAGAATATGACAGTGATAGCCTCATGAATTTGGCGTGGGGCTCATTGTGAGGAATAATACTGGAGTCAGCTATCGCTATTCCATATAAATAAATATAAATAGAACGTTAATTATAAGACAACACAGCTTTATATGAAGCTGTATGAACAATAGTTTATTCTTAATTAGCAATTGATGATCATTTTGGAATATGAATTATAAATAAGCTACAAATAGATAGTTACAGTCGTCGACTTCCTCACAAGCAGCCACTTAGTGCTTGCATTTCTTCAGGGACAGAGTACCCTCTTCCCTACCCAACCGGTGTTGCTGTAAAAGCCAATAGGGCTAACATTATTAACCTCATATTCGAAAAAAGATTCTATAGATTGTCTACTTTTTTGTAATCTGCTTCACGAATTCTAAATTAAATACTTATGTATGTTTTTAGCGTCACGATGCATCACGCACAAAGCAGAGTAAGCAGAAACCTGGTGTTAAGATACTCAGATTCCCATTTTTCACCGAAATCTGGAATTTTTGTAATATGAATTAATATATGTTTAATATTATTGTACAAAACTATACAAAAAATAGTCAAAGAGTAAGTTCCACAGCATGTAGTGTGATATATCATGCACGGCGTGTCTGAGCCCTCTATATTTTATATGTGCCTGGGTCTCGGCACCTGCGCCCCGGGTGCGACCCGTCTTGCGCTTCGAATGTAAATTTGTCACAGAGATCGCCCAAAAGTACGTGAGGACTGCTATCTCGGCTTAGGTAGTCTACGACTTACGCACTACTGACAGCAGTGTGCCATGAATAGTAAACTATCAGTAAGATTTGAAAGTCTACTTGAAATATTTAGATTTTTTGTCGTTAAAAATTACTTTGTGAATTTTAACTTAGATTTTACTTACTTATTCTAACCCAATCTGACATATTAAAAGATTTTCAGTTATTATTTGTATCCGTTACAGTGATTACTTAAAATATTTTTTTTTTATTAAAAAATATTTTCAAATAATTTACAACAAGACTTATGTAGTACGTAAATTTAAATGTGTACCATTTTAATCAACCATAGGTAAATTTTACATACATTTTAAAATTACTTATACAGTAACTTCGCGTAAATATGTTTTATATATATAGGTAAAATTATGCCATTCTGTCGCAAATGTGTGAACATATTACGTTATCTACAAGCTTCCGGTCAATCACTACTGGCTTAATAATTAATATGCAATTTAATACAAACTAAATCATGCTTCTATTTTACTAAAATAATCCTAGCATAAATTTACGTGACGTTATATTAAAGAATAATACAGCATTGGTAACTTTTACATTCCTTGTTGTAAAAAGCGATCGGTCTCCAGGGACCTGCCCCGGAAGCAGTCAGTCGAGCTCAAGAAATTCTTGCTTGACTTAAAACTGCTGCTCGTTTGGTATCTTACGTAACTACATAAGTAGTCATACAATTTTAATAAGGTTTTTCAATTTTTTCTGCAACGTTTCAACATGAGATCAAAGTCTTTTAGACACATTTAAAAATTTAAAAACATATGCGTGTTCACCTTTAAGATAAAGGCTGTTTTGTATATAATACCATATACTAAACAGTAGGCATAGAAAATTAAATTTTACTTAGTCTAAATTTGTAAGTCGTCACGAACACGATTTCAATTGAAGGGAACCAATTATTATATAAAGCGATATGATTTACGGTATAAAAATAGTTTACAACACTGAGTAAAATTATATCGGTCACGCACTATGTTTAATTCTGTATGACATAGTACATATGACATTTTCTAGAAATTAGTTTTTCAGGAAATGAACTATTTCATGACAATTACTTTGAATACAATGAATGTTAAAGCTAATGCTTCAGTTATATAGGCAATTGCATTTTCGGTTTTATTGATCAAATTACGATATACAATAATAATTTATAAATTAAATTTTAAAATGTAATATAAGACCTACTTACTTTTATAATATGAATAGTGTATTTATATAGAAATAGTATCACACTAGAATTTAATTGAAAAGGCAACAGGTTGTAGATTCGATTCCCACTCGAGAAAATTAAGTACTTAATATTTTTGTACGTTCGAGGCGAAAACCGCCATTCAACATGCAATGCCTCCATAATTGGGCGGTAAGTGGAGAGCAGAGTGTCTTAACATTAGATACCCTCTATCTATCCTGCTAAATGAATTCAGAGTGAAGCTGAAAAAAAGTGCATTTAACGTTCAACAACTTCGCCATGTTAAGCAACGCAATGGAGATTCTAAACACAATTTACTCTACGCTCGTAATGAATGCGTTCCAACTTACATTGTACAGCATCGGATAAGATGTCTTAATATTGAAGCGAACGGGAGAGCTGATAAATTCGATTCCACGTTCCCAGCTATATTCATTGATCAGTCTTTATGAAAGTTCCGTCGCGACGTTCACAATCACAGTCGGCTCGATGTAAACGTATCGCTGCGATTAAACTATTCTTTTATTATCAATTGTAGCGAACAATGAAATGATTTCTAGCAATATTAAAAATCATTTGAGCGTCTCTAACGAGTCTTTCAGATTCATATTTGATGTGTAGTTTTGCTAAGTACTCTACTATTCTGTGTCTTTCCATTCATCAGGTCTATATCGGCCTTGGTGTCAGAGTGAAGAAATGAAATTATTAATAAATAGTTATTCATTCCCTTGAGTGGGGACCAAACCCAGAACCGTCGCGTTACAGTTACATCTTTGTGCCGCTGCGCCATGACGACCTGAAATGTACATCTTTATTTTGTAAAATACTCTTCTCTAAATATAGACTCGATTTATATATCTTATTTTTATAAAAATTATTTATAAAGTTTTGTTATTTTCTCAACTTACTTTGTTTATATGATTATGCTAAATAAAAAATCTGTTGCCTTACCTTCACTTTCTTTCTCGGATAACAGAGTGGGCAGGAAGATAAGAGAACACTTCTATCTCCACTCTCCGTGGGGAATCAAAACTGCTTGTTGAACGCTGTCTCTGAAATTATGTAAAATGTTGAATTTATATATTTAAAATAAATATTTTCTTGTTCTTCTTTCGAATAAGCCAAACGAAAATGTTAAACAATACTAGTACTAATTATTACATGGTTAGCACAATCCCCAGAGAATCCTTAATAATGATTACTGTGCAAATGTCAAATGCAAAACTGCGAACACTCAGCTTAAATAATGGCAATCAGACGCTGTGCACAGAGCATGCTTATAGATCCCACTTTTATCTTTAATACTTGTGTACATTATATTTTTTATGTGAAACCTAATTTTAAGACCCTCCGTTCCTATTAA
>DWGR01001663.1:0-15445 GCA_018247715.1 Heliconius burneyi | reverse complement strand
TCTCATGGACGGAGTTGTTAAAGCTACAGTAAATGGCGCTGTCACTATTATTGGTAAATATATACTTTTGATAGTTAAGAAAAGAGAGATAGATTTTATATTATAATATTTGATTCCTTATAATTATTAATTTAAATTTGTTCATCCTTACAATAAGTATATTATAACATATAGTTACATAACAACAGGCGGCTTCACCGGACTTAAAGTTATTGTTATATTATAACCAAATTATAAAAAATATTTACATAAATTGTAGCCTATGTTTTATTCTAATTTTAGTTAGTTTCTTAGTTAAAAGCTATATTACTGTAAGGTTTTACCTAAATCAGCTCAGATGTTTTTGCGTGAAAGTGGAACAATCATCCATCCTAACAAACTTTGATATTTATCAAATTATATTATATATATATATATATATATATATATATATATAATTTATATGGTCTTTTTCGTCCAGGTGGTGGAGATACAGCCACTTGTTGTGCAAAGTGGGGAACTGAAGACAAAGTATCTCACGTATCCACCGGTGGTGGGGCTTCCCTAGAACTGCTTGAAGGTATAACATTTAAATTACTTAGATTCCTGCTGTATCATGCATAGATTAGGATAGACACAGTGTAGTGTAGTGTTAAGACGCGCCTAATTTGTCAATACATTGTTTGGAGAATGCCGAAACTCAACGCAGTGCTTTGAGTTGTTTACTAGGCTGAGAAAATGAAAATTATTCATTCGCCCGAGTCGGATGCCATCCTATATTTAATTGGATCGGTAGATCCCCATGTGGAAAATATTTTAAAAAAGCTATAGAATCCTGAGAGACCGTCTTGGCGCGGGAACACAAGCGTACGACTGTAAATGTGTCGGTTGTGGGTTCGATTTGCACTCGGGGGAATGACATATTAAATATTTGCTTTGGTTACTAGGCAAAGTGCGACGTTGAGTTCTGCTACTCAACATGCAATGCCTCAAAAATTCGGCGGAAAGTGGGTATCGAAAGTTTATGTTTAAGGAATGACTTGAGGCGAAATGAAAATACACAAAGATAATAAAGTTTTTTAAACCTTTATCGATTCCCGTGAACCTACAGTAAAATGTACGTCCCTATGTTATACAATGACTGGTCGTCTTGCTTAATAAGCCAAAATGTAATTTTTTAATTAAAAATGTTGGCTTTATCAGCTTCGCCTTGCCATTATTCTTTCACCCGAAACAAATTGACAGATAACAAATGTATAAACGAAAACACATATGGTAATCTCCTAGCTTTTTTTTTTGTTTGCTACACGATATTTGGTCAATATGCTGAAAATGTAGCATATATTTATAGAGGCCAGTCGTGGTGCAGATGCACAAGCGTGTGTGCACTGTAAACGCGACAGGTTGTAGGCTAGATTCTCACTCGAGGAAGTGAAATATTTTTCTTTTTTGCTCTGATAGAGAGGCAAATCGGCGGCGGTGGCGACGGCGTTGACAATACTTCTAGAATACTTCCAGAATACGGGGGAAAGCGGGGAACGATATTGTCTTGATGGGAACGTAGGGTCGTTACAATAGGTCCCCTCTGTCTATTCTGCTACATGCGGGATACATCATGAAGGTGAAAAAATATATATTCATATATATATTGTTATGTAGGCACCGCAAAACTCATAACCGTAAATAAGCCGCTCAGCGTTGCAGTCATTTGAATGCTTTTATAGTTTGGCTGACCGATTAAATGAGACCTATATAGGTGCATATTTACTGAACAAAACGTTAAATTGAAAAATATTCTTAAAAAAATATTTTGAAGATTAAACGTGCTTGAAAATGAAAAAGAACATGGTTACCTTTTTTCTTAATACGTTCCACAAGTTTATTTTAACTGAAATCATATAAAGAGAGCTATGTTTGAATGAATATCACTACCTGAATAACTAAGGCTCGTATTTATAAATCGCTCTTAAGTCTGAGATCGATTTTGAGATGTCGTTTTCATTCATAGATATGTAATTTGTGAATTGAAACGGCATCTCAAGATCGATCTTAGATTTGAGAGTGTTTTACAAATACGGGCCTATTCAACTAAATTAATATAAAAATAGATGTATATCTATCTGATTTTACCTTTTTCTTATATATTGTATAGTCATATGTAGGAAACGTAAAAAAATGCTTTGAATTCAAAATTAAATAAAGCACTTCACTGCAATAAATAACCTTCGCTACAGCTGCGGTCGTCGAAATAAATTGCCTTACTTAACCTTAGTAACGGAGATAACAATCTACTTTATGTAATCGAAACATGAAAGAATAGCAATTTAATTATTATATATGTCTACATATGCATATAAATTATGTTTAAATTTGTTGTATTAATATTTCATAAAAGTGTTTAGAATGTATTTTCAAGTATGTTGTACATTCGGTTCCATCGTTACTAGAATACACGGAGTGTGAAGGAGAGAAACAATAGAAATATTAAATAATTAATTCCGAGTAGGAGTTGAACCCACAACTGTCGCGTTTACAGTAGCACGCTGTCCTACTGCGCCACGACGGCCTCAATATTATTTTTGGTTTTAATAACATAACCAAGGTATGCATAGGGAGCTACTATTAGCAAAGTTTGCTCCTCAATTTCCGCTGAACTCTGGAGGCGTGTTGAGTGGCAATATTTCTCAATCAGCGAAGAGAATGGAATAAATACGTTATTTCTTCAGGTATACGAAATCACAACCTGTCACGTCACACTCTTGTGCCCCTACGCCATGTCTACCATCATTATATATTGAAATATTAATATATATATTTTCTTTTTTAGGCAAAGTTCTTCCTGGTGTAGCAGCTCTGTCCGACGCTTAAATGTAAATAATATACGCAGGGCCCAGACAGTTTATCTATTTCAAAATAGTAATGTTAAATGTGAAAATGTTACATAAAATATTATTAAAATAATATATGTATTAAATATTAGCACTGTTATTATTTGCTAGTCGTAAGTTGATATTTGAGACAAACTGAATTGTATTATAGTAAGATCAACGAGTGTTTGTGAATAAAATGATATATTATATTTAAATCAGATTTGTGTGTTTTATTACCTGAACTCTTTGATAATTTTAATTTTCAATTTGTTTTTGTATAATCTCCATTTATTTTGTTTTCTCTAAACGGTACAAGTACGCTTATAAAGAAAATCAAATATGTTCTTAATTTGAAATCTTAATAAGTGTTGGATTTGTTTTAAATAAACAAATTTATCAAAATATTACATACAGTAAGAACATTTTAAAATAAACTCTTCATATTCTTAAAATGGAGTATATAAGCAAAAATAAAATAAAAATGTACAGAACAATTCTAGCCCTTATTAACATAATATTCGTAATTGGACGTGGCCTGCATTTATTGAACCTTGACTCTGTAATGAGCACGCCGATGTCCCTTTTCCCCTACCTGTTACCTACTTTCATATCGAAGACAGTATCGATCTGACCTACGCGCAAGCGTCATTGCTATACCCTGGATGTTTTACCTAGAATTCCAAATAATAAATGATTAAATTAGTTAATATTAATAAAAAAAATTTAAATATACATTTATAAAAAAATATATAATCAAAACTGAAGGAAATTAAATGTATTAAGAATTGAACGATTGGTAAACAAAGCAAGTGCATCCTAGGCCCCGGTCAACCCAATACATTATATGAGTTCGTTCCAATTGGATAAAGTCAGCGCATGCCCAAAACGCCTGTTCGTAGTAGTTTCCCAGCTAGAATGTCAGTGACGCAGAAGAACTCGGTTGCCGCCGGTTTTCCGGTAGGCACTAAAATGCATTTTCTATCAGAACTCGATGTGCGTCCTCCTCGCGTTTAAATATAAGATAAATTAAGTTACTATCGTCAATTGTTGTTTAGTGATTATGAATTAATAATTCAAAAGTGTTTGTAGGTATTCTTAAACAGGTGAGTGTGAACCCTTATTATTCTTTTTTCTATATGTAACCAGTATTTTGTTTATTTTGCGCCTGAAAGAATGCCTTAGAAGTGATGTGGGAAGGTTAAATATCGCTTGACATTGATTTCGAATGCATGTTTAATTATAAGAGGGCGTATACGTATGTATGTATGTGAATCATCACAGTGGTTGCCGGTTTAGATTAGGGAAAAATAAAATAAATTGTAATTCTTTTTAGAGATTAATAAGAGTTCCAAGAACATATTAACTAAAATGTTCACAATATGAACCAATTTATATGGATATAGGCAATTTCCGGTTACATGTACTACCTGCTTAGGTATATAAAAATCGATATTCAATACCTAGGTAATGTAATGCAAAACAATAAATAAATACCTACCAAACTAAAATAAATAAATGTATAACAATGTCTTTTCCCAATCCCATATCATAAATCTAAAACCCATTTTTCTATATAAGGAAGGTTGTCAAATTAATTCCCTCTGGGAATATCCTCACATTTCAACCTTTAGCGCAAGCAGCTGACTAAGAACCTGTTATAGGAATTCGGTAGTAAGAATAAAGGAAATATTATTAAATATATATTATAAATACTAAGGTTCTAAAATTATATTCATTTTTATTGAGAAAGACACAAAAATTAAATCATTCATTTTTTCAAATGGAGCCCACAAGCTGTCGAGATCACAGTCACACGCTTGCACCACGACTAGCCTCAATAAATAAATTATTTAAATAATAGTTAAATTGATTTACTCCTTCCTAGATTTTCATTTAATATATGATATACGAGTATAATAATGTACATATTGTTACTTTGGCAAAATTAGAAGCAAAACATATTTTAATTTAACTTATTAAATACTAACCCAATAGTTCATTTTAAATATAATCATAATTAATATATTAATAAAACATTCTTTAAATTTCCCTATTTAACATCGCTTCTAAGCTCTAAACTCTTTCTCAACATTTGTTTACACTTGTGCGCCTCGCTCATTATGTCAAGCATCCAACAAACAAGCATATTACAATAGAAACAATGCTATATAAGTATTTTTTCTTGCTTTTCTTATTTATTGATATATAGAATTTTAAATTATTAATTACAGTTATATGTATGAACTTGTAATAATAATTCAGCTTTGTCAGTATAAAAAGTCTATTTAATAATGAACTTCTTTTTATATTATATATTTTTAAAAGCATCACGCTCTAGGCAGAGGGAACCTGTCCAACGCAGTGAAGAAATGAAAATATTAAATATTTAATTACTTCTTATGGGAATCGAACTCACAATCTATCGTGTTTATAGTCCCACGAATATGCCGCTGCGCTACGACTGGCTTCTAATATATTCAGTACAAGTAATGTGAATATGGTCATGTATTTATGATTATTTTCTTATATTTTAGTTAACACAGTCATTTCTTGGGTGGTATCCAGCGATGAAAAACGGAATTTTCCATTTGTCACTCGCATTGCCTGTCATATAAGTAAATTTACATTTTTTTTTCGAACTTGACATTAATGCTGTTAGCCTTTGTGGCTTTTACAGCGACACCCGTTGGTTAGGGAAGAGGGTGCTCATTCCCTGAAAATAAATTTACAAATTAGTTGGTCCCTAAGTATCGAAAGTGAGCACTCGCAATATTTCTATCGCTCTTTTAAACTACTGAGAAACGTAGTTTTTTTTATTAATTTTTTTCCAAAATAAAAAAAAATGGTATTCATGTGTATCTTAAACGTGTATGTGGTCAAAAACCACTCTTGTTTGTATTACAAAAGTTCATTTTGCTCCTTTCAAAAGTATTAACGTGATGTATATGCAATTAAAGTACTTTCTTTGATAAAGTCTATAAACATATTTTTTAAGGAAAAAATAAAAGTCCTTCATTCAGATACATAATACTATACGAGATTAAAGGGTTCAGAAAAATAAGCCCTTCAACTTTATTCTATTATAGCATAGATCACCTACTGGCAGGTTCAACGTCTAACCTTTACCTGACCCGACCGGGCAAAGGTCAGTAAGAGTACCAAAGAACGTTTCCATGCACAAGATTTGATTTGGAGTCAAAATAGGTAAATCGGATAAGTGATGAAAGTAACTAAATGTTGTTAAATAATATTAAATGTAGGTAAATAAATTTTTAAACGTAGCAAGATATAAAACAGCGAATTTTCAAATGACAGCTTAAAATATTATAAAATATTTTATATCGTAAGTTTAATTAAATCACAAAATAGTTTATATTATAAAATTTATCCGCTTCGCGCTATATTCCGCATACAGTAGGGTAGGCAGAGGGAACCTAATGTTAAGACACTCTGCTCTCCGCTTTCTACAGAATTTTTCAAGACGTGTTGAATGGCGGAAATCAATGCCTTGATGTCAGAGCGAAGAGATTAAAATTTTAATAAATAATAATTCATTACTTCGAGTAGCAATCGAACTGAAAACCGTCGCGTAACAGTCACCCCCCTTGTACCACTGCACCACGATGGCCTCATTACAGTACACCTACAGGTAGTATGTATATTAAAAACATCCCAAGATAAAGTACAGACTTATAAAGTTGACTTCATCAACAGTATTGTAAATATAAAGTCGCTTCCAGTCTAATGGGCAATCGTGAATACTTATATATTATATCTATTATCTACATGACCTGGAAGATATCATCAAGTTTTTTCAATTCAATGAACCGAATACTTCCCCGCGTTTCGTACATAGCCAGAGATCCAGCTTTGACGCGATCGGAAACTGAATGAATATTGATTAAAATAGACGTTCTAGTTACCTGTGACATATTTTAAATCGAAAGAAAAAAATCATTTTTTCTTATATTTTTCGAAAGAAAATAATTTTATTTAATTAAAAAAAAACAGCTTCACACTGTATCCCGCACATAGCAGTGTAGGTAGAGGGAACCTAGTGTTAAGACTCTACGTTCTCCAGTATTTCCGATTCGATTGAGAAAACTCGGATTTGAGTTCCGCCATTCAACACACAATACCTCGAAAAATTTGGCGGAAAGTGAGGAAGGGGTGTTTTAACACTATGTTTCCTTTGCCTAACCTAATGTTTGCGGAATACAGCGTTAAGCTTGGAAAAAAATATCAATTTTGCAAAACTCTTCGAAAAAAAATAACCGAAAAAAATTAATAACCTTTTCTTATGGTTTTTTTAATTTTATTAATAAGTTTTAAATTAAGTAATCTGGTATCATAATGAAGGAATATGACGTCTTTATAACAAACCATCTCTCCTTAATTTAATTATTCAATAAGCTTTTGGCTGCGTTCGATTACCACTCGAGGAAATGAGATATTGAACATTTCCATTTTCTTGGCTCTGGTGTCGAAACAAAGCGCAATTTGAGTTCACTGACCATCACTCAAAGCGCAACGCCTCCAGAATTCGGCGGAAAACGGGCAACGGAGTGTCTTGACTAGGCTTCCTTCACTAGGTTCCATCTGTCTACCCAGCTACGTGCGGGATACAAAGTGACGTTAATTAAATAATATAGTGCGCTATATCCCATTTTCAATATATATATATATATATATATATATATATATATATATATATATATATATATATATATTTAGAGAAGGAAATTCAATATTTCAAAACTAATTCAGCGCAGATATTATTTAGAGACTTATGTAACGAACGTTAGTTTTATATTAAGACTTTTAATTAAATTTTAAGATTAATGAAGTGCCATAGAAAACATCATTAATTTTAACCAAGTTTTATCGAATATCGATCGTTGTTGACACAGAAATGTGAAACAAAGTTGTTTATATCATAAAGAAACTTTTACACAATACATATAATACACATATAAAGTTTGAAATTAAGCTGTTGTGATGCAGTTTTTATGAATATGGTTAGCTATATCTGTTTCAAATTACTTTTCGGAGATTTATTACGGACGGCAGTTGAAAAATTATGTTTAACTCAAAATGGTTTTTTCTTTAAGATTGCAAGACAGAAATGTTTTTAGAAAAATATTGTTGTCCGCAACTGAATACGCAGCTTTGCTTACGAAAGTAGAAACGGTGGTGATTTTAATTATTTATTTCATTAAGTTATCCCTTTAAGGAGAGTAACAAAACAAGAAAGCAAACACAATTATATATGAAAAATAATAACGAACGGTATAATTACTCAAAATGTTTTATTCAAACGTATATTTTCAGGCAATTAAATCAATAATCATGCCGGATTGGACCTGGTTATTACTGGCAGCTCTCTTCGGAGCGGCCTCAGCACTCGCTGTACCGCTGGCACTGCTGCTATACTTCGTCCGCCCTTTTGAAAAAAAACCACCTGTAGAAGATGAGTTCAGCATACCTATTACTTTACCTCCGGTGAGTTTTATTTGTTAAACAAATAGAAGTATTTTACTTAATCTGGTTAGAATTTAAGTTTTTCATTTAATAAGACCAATATTGTAATTAAAAAAAAGGAAATAATTAATATTGAAACTAATTAGTGTATACTTTTAATAATATCCGTTTTTCTTTTTAATTGCAAAATATTTTTTTGTATTATCTATGACAACAATATTTAAAAAAAAATTAATTCTTTTACCATTTCCTTATTTGTATACTAATAATTCAATTTTGCTATTTTTTTCCATTGCGGCGTAAACTTAGATTGCAATTCGATAAATGATATGATATTATACTTTTGTTACTTATATACAAAATGATAATTTATATATTAATAGGATTTATCTATTCCCTACGTAAGAGTAATATATATTATTCTTGACGCTGGCAACTCTCTCAGTTTCACTTAAGGAGCTGCATATGTCTACATCCACTACTAAAACCAGGCGTTGAGATTCGCTACTAAAACGCGACATTGAGTTCTGCCACTCAACATTTTCAATTTATAAAATTGAGTGAAAAATAGGGAACGAATTGTCTTAATGTGTGTTTTCTTCTGCAAAGATGGATACGTGGGATACAGCGAGAAGTTATAAAAAAAAATAGTCATCAGACTTTCTCATACTTGTAAAAAGTGCTCTAGAATCTTACAACTATTCTTTACTATAACGTACAGACTGATGAAGACGACCTTACCCCAATTTTTAATGATTCTTTCAAAATATGTTTTTTCCAAATGTTTTACCACCACACACGTAACTTATATGGAATATGATATTATACATTTCCATTACAATAATTGAAGTTCGATATTGAATATCTCATACTCTAGAGACTGTAGAGATATTGCGGTACCCGACGGCAGTACAGCTAAGGAAACTAGTTTTATATATTGAATTCTAGTTTTTATAGTCACTTGCTTGGTTTATGTCCACATAAAAGGGACGTAAAGAGTATAATTTATTTTCTTGTGACATATATTACTAAGGGGGTGTAGAGGTTAGACACACACATTTGTTATTTAATTTCAGTCAATCAATTGACGCTATCGTATCGTTGTTAGGGTGTATTGTAACAAAAACAATGGTTATATATGTAAAAAAAATAATTTATATAATTTCCGCTTCGCACTGTATCTCGCATGTAGCAGGACAGGCAGAGAGAACCTGGTGTTAAGACACGCCGCTAGCGTTAGGACCCCCCACATTGAGGTATTGCGTTTGGTGTGGCGGAACTATAGTTTCAAAATGAAAAAAAGTCGAGAAAGGCTTCCCTAAAAAGGTTCCCTAAGCTCAACTATCTACCTTAAATTATGCAGCAGATATTTAAAAAAAATGTAGGTTTCAATTTTCGTAGACTTAATAATAATATAAGTTTATTTTGAACCTTAAATAACTAAAACGGCAAAGCATTTTATTACCACTTGTACTTTCGGCCTGCAGTATTGCGGATCGACTGCGGCCAATAGCGTGCAATTCGCACCGAGTGCACGGCATTTACCGCTTTGAAATATTTCTTTATTGAAAAGGCCGTTTTACTATGAGTGGATTTTAATATTTTCGTGTGATAAATTTATAGAATAATTATTTTATTTTATAAACACATTAATACAAATAATATTTTACAATATTATAATCTTTATCTATAACAAAAATTAAAGAAAAACCCAATATAATCTTGCTCTTCATAAAAACTTCAAGTAAAAATTTGTTGATCAGAAAGTTTCCTATAATGTCTTCGATTTTGTAGCCTTCCCGAGCGAAACAACCCGCTTTTCTTGGAGTCACGCACTGTGAAAAATCTATTTTAGCTACTTTATTTTTTTAATAATTTAGTAAAAATTTCTGAAGACTTAACTGCGTTAGGGTACAGAATAAACCAAACAAGCTATTGTTATAAGTATAGTGACGTTTTACCATTAAAAAATATGTTACAGCTCAGACAATAAACAGTACTGTAAATTTATATTTTTTCTATGACCTGCTTTTGGCGACGGAATCCAGCTTTTCTACTTAAAACGTTTAAAAAAAATTAAATTGCCATTGTAAATGCAGGCTTTGTATAAAACAATCGAATAATTAATAAAATTTAGAATATATCGTGAAACTTATTTAAAAGGTCAAATAACACAGCGTTGTATGAAATTTTATATTTACTTAATTAAAAGTTTTCTTTTGTACCCTAAAACAACCTTTATTTGTGCCACCCCTATTTGTGACCGTAAAGTGTAAGGGAAAACGAGGGATCGTTTGATGTTTGAACAAAGGTAATCTGAGTAATTCCACGTTATTTTTCAATGGCCTCTTTCAATTTTAGTAGGGAAAGTTGTCCTTCAGCAGAGAAAAATATTTTTGCTCTACAATTGTGTTTGTAGATGCTATTGGAAAAGCTCTTGTTTTTAAGAAAACAGGGACTCGCTAGTTTTATTTAATTTTTCATGTTAATTTTCTCTTAAATCGATTGACCTGAAAGTGAAATGTCAATAAACAATCAATTTTACATTTAGTTAAAGACGAGTATTTTTATTATATTAGTTACGATAGTATTACATTCAAATTTCAGAGTTAAATATATAATATAAACGTTTAATTACAAATTTAGGATTATTTTATTATCTAATGTTTTAATTGAAAAAGATTATAGATATCAAAATTTATAATAGATAAACTATTATAAAGGGTAGGTATCCCCCCACTTAACAGGCCTTCCCTGTTACAGCGTGACTCAAAAAAACTAAAGTACTAACTACTAATACTTGTACGCAACGTCAAACATTACGTTGGTCGACATACCTTAACGCCCTCCACTTTTTGCACCCAGCTTAGGAACGTTATTTTAACTATAAACATTCCTCTGGATGAATTATGAACTCACAACCACTAATGTTCGATATCTTCTTACAAATTATATATTTTTTTATCAACTTAAAATTAAGACACTCCGTTTCCCATTTCCGCCTAATTCTGAAGGCAACGCTGCTCTTTGCCTCGATTCCAAGAAATGAAAATATTAAATATTTGTTTCTTAGTGAGTGATAATCGAAGTCACAACCTGCCGCGTTTACAGTCAGGCCACATAGCCTCCACGCTTTCTACACCACAACAGGCCTCTTCTAATCAATAATAAGATTTTATTTAATTGCAGGAAATTTTAAATGAACTCACACGCGGCGCTGGAAGCACTCCCGAGGGTGCTCTCAACGCGATGCTACAGTTCATCTTCCAGCAGAGCACTGCAGACACGCGGTGGCTACGCAGGCGTATGGCTAACGAATTAGCTGAATTACTAGCTAAAACATCTTCCGGGAAGATTTTTGAATCTCTTACGGTATGTAATTTGTTATATTAGAGAATTAACATATAAAAATTAACTGGTGTCGAGGCGAAATTCGGCGTTAAGTTGCGCCACTCAATGTCTCTAGAATTCAGCGGAAAGTGGGGAACGGAGTCTAACTTGACATTAGATTCCCTCTGACTACCCCTCTATGTGTGGGATACAGCGTCAACCTATTTTTTTGACTTAGGAAATAAACTATTATAGTCTCAGATCCTAGCGCCCCCAGACCTACGTCATTTTAGCAAAGTTGAAATTTTGGTGATGAACAGTCTAATATGTAGCAAGGCTATATACATATTTTGTAATTTGAAAGTGGGGACCTTTCGGACATAGCGCCAACTTAACGTCCACGTTCAGCTACATTAAAGTAGAAACGCTCGTTTTCAAATATATTTAGGAAAGACCCAATATTAATATTACCAGACCCTTTACGTGAGCCCTTATTCCTGCCAGACGTCCTAAAGGTTGTTCAAAATTGGTGCAAATGTCGTTAAAATAGCTAACTTTAATCCTAAACATATTATTAAGAGACAACGTGCTCACTCGTGACTAACCGTGTGTTCCCGGCTTAGAATAGGATCACCCTGGTACTGGTGGTGTCGTAAGAGGCGACTAAAGTACGAGTGGGAGAGTCACGCCGCCAGCAATGGCGAAACGCATGGACAAACTCGACCGGATAATTACCACCCCCGGCATTTATAACCGGCGTGAAGTAGTGGCTTTATGCCACTGCGTTTCGCATTAGGTAATGCCGGGCTCCGGGTCCCAGCCACCCCAAAAGCTGGCAACGCACCAGTAGCTCCTCTGGTTTTACGCGGTGTCGTGGGCAGCGGTGATCACTTACTATCAGGTGACCCGTACGCTCGTTTACCATGTTTTTACCATAAAAAAAAACATCATAACACCTCATTAGCACCCACACAAATCCTATGACTTAATCATCTTTCTAGACAGAGATAACATATTTGGCGCTAGCTCTGAAAGGTGCCCACTTTCAAGTTAGGGAGTAGCCATACTTTCTTAAGTACATATTTTAGCTTTCCCTAAATGACGTAGGTCTGGCGGCTCTGGAATCTTGGGCCATTTTACCAATGAGATTTTACCAATGTTTGATACTTACTTAATTATCTTCATTTCTCCGCTCTCGAAAGCAAAGAGCGGCGTTGAGTAGGGCAAATCTATCAATGGAAGGAAAGGAGAATCTTGACCCTATCTGACTGCTAGCAATAATGTGATTATGAGTAAAATGTTCACTTCATTCATAACCCAGCAAAATAAAAACAACGCATTACAAGTAATAATTACAATTTTATTTATTACATTGTAGACTAGAAATAGTGCAATATGTTTGTATCTGGAACAACTTATCGTAGAATATAATAATGCAATAATATCGATTTACGTAAGTCCTTTGTTGATTCATAAGATAGTGTCTTATTAATATGAAATTATATGCGTTATCTTGCCTAGATTAGGGCAGTAATTAAGTTCAGTTATAGCTAGCTTCAATGTTTAAATACATCTATCTACTAAGGTTTGCATAGGTGGAATCCCAGTCCGCTCGACAGCCGCAAGCCGAGGTTCGAGTCTCGCATGGGGCGTACTTACAGTCGTCGACTTCCTCACAGGCAGCCACTTAATGCTTGCATTTCTTCAGGGACAGAGAACCCTCTTCCCTACCCAACCGGTGTCGCTGTAAAAGCCAATAGGGCTAACATCATTAACCTCATGTTCGCAAAAAAACCACTTCTATAATTAATTCTATCTTCTTCAATATCTTCATAAAGTATTTTATTAGTTCTGTCTAAATAAATAGATGAGACCGTCGTTGCGCAAGCATGTACGAGTACTATAACTCGACGGTTGTCAGTTCGATTCCCACCTGGAAGAATTATTTATTGATATTTTCATTTCTTCGCCATGGCACCAAGGCAAAAAAAGCCTTTGAATTCCGACTCTCAACACGTAATGCTGCGATTAGTCAGGTTTTTACACTATATTCACTTTGTCTACCCTGCAATATGCGGGATACAGCGTGAAACTTATATCTTTGCTACGATTATTATTATAGAATTTTATTAATATCATTTCTCATTACACAAATACATATATATATATATATATATATATATATATATATATTTTATTAACAGCTCCGATCATTAGAGGTGGGCACAGAGTTTCCTAGTATTACAAATTTACGCCTCGTGAACGGAGAGTTAGAAGATGACGGGGCAAGGCTGCGCTCTCTAGACCTGAAGTGCGACCTTCAGTACGACGGCAGCTTTAGAATAGAAGTTGATGCTGTCATGCTGTTGGGAAAAATAGCAAATATATCTATTACAGGTGGGTAAAGTAAAGAAGGCTGAGGTGGTGGTTATGAATGTCGAGGCGCTGTGGCACAAAAAACAATGTGGTGGCATTTAATATTTTCATTTCGTCGCTATAGTAACGAGGCCAAGAGCTGCGTTATGCCCCACCACACACACAAATATACAATCGCCTCGAAAATTTGACGGAAATAAGGAACAGAGTGATAGCGTTTAACTAGATTTCTTCTGCCAGATACGACTCAAGGTCTTAAAAAAATATTCAAATATCTACAACTTAGATAATTATGTGTCTGTCTGTCTCTCGATATTATTTATTGAAGCAATAAAAATATAATTTTGAATACATATCTATTACCGAGAGACCGGAGCACTTGGCGCACCGTTAAAGCGTCAAGTTAAATTAAGTAAAAAATATTTCATTTTCAGTGGAAAGCATTAGCGGCAACGTTCGTATAATGTTTCGACGTACACCCTATACACATTGGGCGATAGCGTTTGAAGTCCCTCCTCGTCTGGAACTCCGGGTAAGAGGACGATTTCAGGGGAGGCAACTGAAGCCACGGCTGGCGGCGTTAGTGGCATCCCATATCCGCCGTGCAATAGCTCAAAGACATACTCTTCCTAATTATAAGATAAGGTATAGTAAAATTGTTTTCATATACAAAACTCAATGAGTGAAGTAAATATATACTTATGTATTAATAATCGATCCCCACACGAGGAAATGAGATATTTATTATAATTTATGTTGTCATTTCTTTGTTCTGGTGTCGAGACAAAGCGCAATCTTGAGCTCCGCATACACAAATGGGGCCCGGAGTGTCTTAATACTAGGTTCCCTCTGCCTACCCTGATGTGCGCCAAGCTGATTTGATTATTAATATATGTTTATAAGTGTATTTCTTAGCAAGAGAAACACTTAAAAGTTATATCATCTAATAATAACCACAAAAAAACAGACATATTCACTTCGTTATCAGTAAAATTATCATGAAACCATTTAAAAATAGTTGTATAATATTTTTATATCATATTTGAAATCATATTACAGGTACAAGCCATTTTTCCCCAAGTCCGAACCTGGTAGTGCTGATGGAGAAGATGGACCGACACCGCACGGCCGTCTCACTGTACGACTAGTTGAAGTAACACGTCTTCAATACACTGGTATCAACGGAAGTGTTCGAGCTGCTTTGGCTGTAGACTCTCATGGATGGGTAAAAAATACATTTTGTTTTACTTCTTGATGAATAGTAGATGTTTTAAGAGAATTGTGTTTCTAAAAGCAATAAAATAATAAAGAACAAGTTACATACTAATAAGCTATTTCTCTATGCTATATTTTTGTATTCAGGTGTCACTTCGTCGTGGTATTTTAGTTCTGGATGTAGTGCTGCCAGC
>DWGR01001662.1:0-15445 GCA_018247715.1 Heliconius burneyi | reverse complement strand
CAGTATGTGAAGCACGCGATTGTTCCGCTGGAAATAATTACGAGTATATGCTAACAGTAATTATTTTGGTGCTTAATGATATTTAGTAATGTTTATTTATCCGGAATGCATTATGCATTATTAAAAAACGAAGACAATTGAGCATGGAAATGATAAGTTGGAACTGTATTATTTTCCGGTTATTCTGGTATTGAGGCCAGACGTGACGCAGGGGCACAAAGTGTGACTGTAAACGCGACTGGTTGTGAGCTCGATCCACGCGGTATCCCGCATACAGCAGGGTAGGCAGAGGGAACCTAGTGCTAAGACACTCCGTTCCCCACTTTCTGCTGAATTCTGGAGGCATTGCGTGTTGAGTGGCAGAACTCAACGCCACGCTACACCTCGTCACCAGAGCGACCAAGTGGTAATGTAAACGTAAATAAATATTTGACTTCGAGTGAGGATCGAATCCACAACCGTTACGTTACAGTCACACCCTTGTGCCGCTGCACCACGACGGAAATATTTATTTTAATTTATATTTCCATTTCTACGCTATGGTATCGAGGCAAAACGCGTTGTCGAATTCCGTCTCTCAACACGCAATGCCTTTCGTGAATTTGGCGGAAAGTCTCTGCCTGCCGTGTGCGGGATAGAGTGTGAAGCTGATATATTTTCATTTTCTGGTATTATAAAATACCATTCATAATTATTGCATTGACATGGTAATACTGTAAACTATATTTAAAAATTTAAATAACAAATCAATTTCTCCTGCTATATACTTAGTCATTCTGTAATAATTTTCACTTCATTTCATAACATGTCTTACGTAAATTAAATTATATATTTAACCAGATAAGTAAGTCCTTTCGATCGTTTTTATTAAAACAGTTTTTATAGACACAACCTCTATAAGTACGATTTAAGAGTTTTTTTAAAGCCCTATAAAGTTATTTTAAATAATATTTATTAAACCTGTAATATTTTACATTGCAAAATAACTTACCAGGTGCGACAGTGTCACTTATGTACGCAAAAAGATTATCACACGTAGAAGAATGGCGGGAAGCTGATGATCTGCTGTCATCTAATACGATGTTGGTGAGGAGGGAACTCGGCCGCAACAGCTCACGCGGGAAGTAAACGCTTCTGACCTGAAAATATGACATAGACATAGATTAAAAAATTATGTAGATTATATATCTGCACAGATTATATTTCTATTGTCATTATTTTATGTAAATTGAAAATATAAGTAAATCTTTTCGATTAACACTTTATGTGTGGTTTACCAGGAGTGTCCTTTATCTGGATTCTTCAACCTCTACTTTTAATTGTTTTTTATATAATTTAAGTATGTAGCAATTTATGATCAGTACAAATAATAAGATGTTTTATTTTTATTATACTTTAGCTATGTTAATAATATTTATGTTATGGGATTCGTATTAACTCTTTGGTTCTGTGTTAAACTAAATTAAATAAAATAAACTCGCAACGGAAATGTAAGTTCTTCGAAAACCCAAGTCTGTTATAAAAGATTCGCTACATAACAATTAATGTTTATGAAAGTGTAACGTTAAAGAAAAAACGTATGTTACAATTCAATTTTACGTTAATTATTATATTTGTATCTATATTTGAATTATTTACATATTGACATGGATTAAAAAAACTATTTTATATTTGTATATTTTACTTAGTTACGCTATAATCTGATTAATAATTGTAATTACTGCGATTAAATATCGTAAAAGAAACAATAATTAAAGAAAGTAAATACCGGTAAAGGCAAACATATACTTTAATATTTTTAAACACTTTTTTTTTCAGCTTCACGCTGTATCCCGCACATAGGGTAAGTAGAGTGAACCTAGTATTAAGATACTCCATTCCCCACTTTCTGCCGAATTCTTGAATTCTTTGTCTCTACACCAGAAAAAAGAAGAATGGAAATATAAACGTAAATAAATATTTCACTTTCTCCACTTCGGTTAAAGTCACACCCTTGTGGCGCTGCGCCACCACGACCTCAAAAACATTTTTGTGCAAACTATATTAAGTAAAGACATGTTTAACAAAACACGTACACTACATTGGTATCCGTTATCAATTTACTTCTCGCAGGCTGCGCTCATTGTATCCGAGGTCACTCTTTTAGATTGGAAAGGGTGTGCTGTATCCGTGCGATTGTGGACATACAATAAATACGCCAGTGTCATTGAAAGAGTTTATCTATAGTAATACCACAACGCATGTACTCGTATAACTAAATAGTTGATATCGTTTTTAATAGGATTTACGTAATCGAGACCCTCGTAGTGCAGTAGGGCTGTGAACGCGGCTGTGACGGTTGTGGGTTCGTTCTCACTGAAGAAACTTAATTGTTATTTATTAATGTTTTCATTTCTCCGCTCTAAAAGTGAGGCAAAGCGTGACCTTGAAATTTTCGGCCTAAAAGTCGGTAATAAAGTTTCTTAACACTAGCCTCCCTCTTAGACAATTAAGCAGACAAAACACATTATAGCCGCCTCCATCATGTTAGGTTAAGTTATGATTATACGTTATACCAGCTATCATTTTTTGTATTCAATCAGAAATTGATACATTAACAAGTTGTTAATTAAAATCGTTTTACTTCATGATTGCATAAAGTGACTTGATATACCTTTTTTATAACTTGCAGTTCCTAGTTAAAATAACTGGTTATTACACGCCCTACTAAATATATATTATAACTGAATAATCAAGGTCAAATTATACTATAATGTCGATAGAAACCTGTTTCAGGTCCAGGTCTAATTTTATCTGGTCAAATATTCTTCCAAATGAGTCGTCGCTGGTGGTCCACTTCCCCTTATTCGCAAATATTTATATCATTTAATAGAGATCTGCAATTTGGCATGGATTATGAATCCATACAAAAAAAAGTAAAAGCAATTATTATCGTTTTCAATAACATATATAAAGTCGTTATGGCGCAGAAGCAGAAGGATGTGACTGTAACGGTTATAGGTTCGAATGATTTTCTTTTATATTTCATTTCTTCACTCTGGCACCTAGCCAATAGCTCGGCGTTGAACGCCCCCAACGCAAACACGCAATTTGTCAAAAAAGTGAAGCTGATTATTATATTGATTAATAAATAAGTGTGGAGCTTATGTGAAGTTGACACAATCTCTGTAATTTAATTAAATGGGTATTAAATTACGCACTTAATACTCTTAATTAAGAAACAATTCAATCTGATTGATTAATAATCTTCAATCTTGCAGTAAGTATATATATATACTCATATGTCTCTTAAGACCATACAGGAAAACGTACTCGCTGTCACTTTACTTAGTCTAGGGAAAGTATTGCGTAAAGTGGACTTATATTTAATTTCCATTTATTAGATAACGTTTATCGAGTATGGCCGTTCGTTAAGTGAGTGATATAATAAGTAGGTATGTCAATATGTTATAAGAATACATTATATATTTATATACCCGTATGTAAGATGCGATACTTTGTTGGGCTTATACCAATATTCAATATTCTTACGTATAAAGCTAATATAATATTATTTAATACACTCAATGTCTATTTAATCCGCATATTAGTGTAAAATAAATTTAATAAGCATCATCTTGTCAATTGAGGACATCGTCTCTAACTCAATTAATATTTCGCAAGCGATGTGCAGACATCGTATCGACCCCTGTGAGGCTTCGCCAGCTTCTTTTTTATTTAATGTCATTTAAATGTATTAAAGAAATATTGATTGGTTATTTTAGTAAAGTTATCTGTACAATGTACATTTATTTAACTATTTTTGCTGCGCTCGCGGTTATTCAAGTGCATTCATTACTATTTTGAGCAATGCAAATGCAATTCGAGTGCATTCATTATTATTTTATTTTCGTTATGAAAGTTAGTAGCATAGTAGCCTATAGCAGTCTTGAGGAAAGTACCTTTCATAAAAAATAAAAAAATCCGACCACCTTCCGGAGATCTTATCGTTTTAACTTTAAACAAACAAACAAACTCTTCCGCTGTATTATATTAATATAGATATGTTTTGCAAATAATTCTGAAAGTGCGTAAACTTTGTGTCTAGAAGTGTAAAAAAAAATATCATGACCTTTAAAATTGAAAGTAATGCCTATTGTTATCAATATGAATGCGATCTCCTTTTGCTTCTTTCATACCTTATTAATGGTAACTGTGACCGTGGCATAATAATATTACACAAGTGGTCTCTTTCCTCAAGGGCAATCGCTTACATTATTTATTTTACTAATATTTTTTTTAAGTTCACGCTGTATCCCGCACATAGCAGGGTAGACAGAGGGAACCTAGTGTTAAGACACTCCGTTCCCCACTTTCTGCCGAGTTCTATAGGCATTGCGTGTTAAGCGCCAGAACTCAATGCCGCACTTTGCCTCGACACCAGAGCGAAGAAAATGGAAATATAAACGTAAATAAACATTTCTCTTTTTCGAGTGGGGTTCGAATCCACAACCAGCCAATTTTGCAGCGCACAAAGTCACACCCTGCCGCTGCGCCACGACGGCCTAATATTTTGAAATGAACCTGAACCCTTTACTGATAAGTAATGAATAGCTGTATAATAGTTATAAATAATACAAATGTTGAATTAAAAGTGTTATTTAGATGGTTTTTACTTTCATGCTGTATCCCGCATGTAGCAGGGTAAGCAAAAAGTGTCTTAAAATTCTACCCGAATTTTAAGACATTGGGTATTGAGTGATTGCCGAAAGTCAACGCCGCACGTTGCTTGCCAGAACTAAGAAATTATTTTTGTTAGCCTCACATTTTATCCCGCAAATAGCAGGTTAAGGCAGAGGGAACATGGAGACCTAGTGTTAGGACACTCCGTTTCCATCCCGTTCCCCACTTTCCGCTGAATAAATTAAGATAATTAATTTCTGATTGTATCCGCAACCATTGTCATTGCCATGTAGTCACACACTTAACTACTGTTCACATTGGCGTAATGGATAGGAATTGTAATTGTATTCATTCTAATATAATTACTAATTACATAATTATAAGATATATTATCCTTTCATTGATATTAATTGTAGTACAGTTAATTAGGAATTAAAGAGGATACAGCTACATATCAATTTTTATTGCTTTTTAAACCGACCTAACATATAATTCCTGCCAATTTACGTTTTTATTTTAATTCTGAATAATTATGTGCAATAAAAAAATGCTTTTTGATTAAGTATGTGGAAATAAAAAAAATAAAAAATAAATTCGTATTATACATTACGCTGTTAAAAAGAAATATGTATGGAATCGATAATAATATTTAATCAAATTAAAGTGTTTTTTGCACAAAATGTTACAAATGTATATTTAGAAAGTGCTCGGAGCTATAAAAATTATATTAGATAAACTCTAGTGGCTTACTAGAAATTTCTGAGGGCTTCCACTATTCGAATCCTGACTCTATCATCAGACCAGTTGGATGATACCATATTTATTGTATTGTGCATGATAAGACAATTACTGTTAGTGGGACAAAATTAGTTTCTTAGAAAAAAAAACATAATATATAGTAAGTACAGATCACGAGAAATAAAAATATATTTACATATATAGATTAAGATATATAAATATAGATTAAGATATATAAATATATATTAATGGATATATTTACTATTCAAGGCTCGGCTATATCATTAATTATCGAAGTTACGTGTTTGCTTTAAGTGTCATTCACCATATTACAAAGACGTATACAGTAACCAGAACCACTTTATTACATATTAAGAGCAGTTATTATTTATATTATTTACATTCAAGCTTACGAGAAAAACTAGTATTTAATGAGACTTTCGCTATATCGTTAAAAATCCCCCCCTACCCCCCAGTCCCTATGGTAAATTGATAAAGACTTTAATTCAGTTAGATAAGTATTATAGAGTATCGTAATTAAAAACAAAACAAAGACCCCCAGTAATTATATAATACAGGAAAAATTAATAAACATGATGTTATAGGTTCTATTCCAGTTAAAGACATGGCTGGGTAACATGCGGCAGTTGATGCTGAGTTCCGCGTTCCGTTTGAATGGAAGACTTTGACAGTGTCGAATTCAAAAATCGACTGATGAATCAACTTACTGATTTATTCATAATCAGATTTTTTTGTTTCAGTGAATTTAATTATCTGTTATTTGTAAAGAGGAAGAAGAAGAAATTTTCCGGGACTCTGCTTGATGCTGCTTTCGTTTTGTCTTTCCTGCTATTCTAAAACCGTTTGTAGCAAGAATAAATAAATGTTATTATTTTCTTTTGACCTACTATTATGAAATTAAAATTGAGGCCAGTCGTTGCGCAGGGGCACAAAGTGTGATTGTACAACCGACTGGTTAAAGGTTCGATCCCCACTCGATGAGATGAAATATTTATTTTAATTAAAATTTCCATTTCTTCGCTCTGGTGTCTAGGTAAAAGCGAGGCGATGAGTTGTACCACGCAACACCCAATGCCCCTTAAATTGGGCACAAAGTGTGGACCGAAGTGTTTTAACACTGGGTTCCCCCTGCCTACCCTGCGGTGTGCGGGATACAGCGTGAAGCTGATTTTATGAAAAAAAAATAAAAAAATTATTAATCTACAAGTTTAAATGATACTGCCATATATTTGCGTTGATAAAATAATTTTAACATATATTTTTAATATTATTTAACGAAAGTTCTTCGGGTTACCGATATGTATGGCTTATACTACTATCGACTCGATTCCAGTCCAAATCAATTATCCACTGCTAATAAATACTAATTATAAATAACCTTTACACTTAAACCAGCTATAATAACCAAGTATTATATTATAAGCGTATAGACTATCTATATGTTACCGTTAAGTGTTAAATTGCATGCATTTTATAATAATGTAACATTTAACGGTATAAATACAATGTGGTCGTTGATCAATGACTGGACGGCCTATTATTTATAAACTATGATTGATTTAGATATATAATGCCAATATCCAAACACGGTGTTATTAAATATATTATAAGACATAGACTAAGAGGAAAATATATTTTTAAGAAAGTACATATTTGTCCATATTATATGTATAACTGTTAAAATTGTTATTAAGTATTGAAATTATTTATTTTAATATTATTGATATTGGAAACACTAAATATAGGTATTATAAATGAAGTAAGTTTATTTTAACCAAGGAAAACGAAAGTTCTCTATTCTCTATTTTGTTTATACTTGCATTACTTTTAAGTAAGTTGTTCTATTTTGATAATTCTTTATGGATTGAATAAGATATACCGTAGAAGTAGTTTCATGTTAAACATTAACATATGACAATTGATTCAGTGTTTGTGCAAGAAATAATAGTAACAAAAATAAATTTTCAGCTCCCCCCGTTTTTCTCTTCTTCAAAAATTAACAGAAAAAATTGTAATACAGAGAGTAACAAACTTTTTAAATATGAACATTTTTAACTAAGTTCTTGAGCTTATGTAATATAATATGTATATTTAAGTAATATTGAGTCGGACTTAATATTAGCCATTCATTTTTGGATTATTGCGTGCCATGTAGCTATAAAATTCAATGCTGCTTTTTAAATTTATAAAACGGAATAAAAACAAGTATAAAATAAAATATAAATTTATGTATAGAAAGGGTGTGACTGTAGCACGACGGTTGTGGGTTCGATCCCCGTAGGATTTTTTCGCTCTGGCAACAATGCAAAAGCCCAGCGTTCAGTTCCGCCATTCAACACGCAATGACTCGAAAAATTTGGCAGAAAATGGGGAACTGAGTGTATTAACATTAGGTTCCCTCGCCCTAACCTGCTGTATGAGGATTTTGCTGCAGATTTTTTTTAATATATAGAATTATAGAAAAGGTAATTAGAGTCAATTGTAGTAGAGTGAACATTATATTATAAATAGCCCGGAAATGATTAATATAAACTACTAATCAAAACCTTGAAAGTTAAGATCTTATTGTATTGCAAACAACCTTTAAATTTTTATTTCATAGTAACAGACTTATATATATATATATATATATATATATATATATATATATATATATATAATTAAGAAATATTTATAATATCTGTCTTAATTATCATTAGGAACAACACATTTTAACGGTTGTTCGACCTTCTTGACCGATCAATAATATTGAAATCAAGTTGTTAGTTTAAGATATTATAAAAAAAGAGAGTAAAGCTATTATAAGAAATGGTAACTGTAACCGTAGTAGCAATGGTACTTGTAAGCCTAGGAAGTGTTAAATAGAGAATTTAAAAGTGAGAACTAAGAGAGAAATTAGAGAGATATAGGAAGAGGACTTGGAAGATACCTAATTGTTATTATCCTACGATCGATATAATCTGTAGTTATAATTGTATTGCTGAGTATTGTTATATGAATTATATTCCTTTTTTGACAATAAAGTAATTGTGATAGAGGCTTCTTAGTAAATTTCCTTCTTTTATTTTTATTTTTATACACTTGTTCCTAAAATAATTAATTTAATATTGATTTTTTAATAAATAATTAATTAATAATGAAACAACATTAATTATTCTGATAATTTTTTAATTTGCATTCAAATTGCCGTACATATTTTAAAGATAAACTTTTGTAATAAATGGATTATGGAGCAAAAATTTCTTTCAATCATCTTGATTTTCATTAATTATTCTACAAAAGGGTAACAGCTCTCACTCTCTATTTCTTGAAATAAAAATTATACATACTGTATTTAAAAAAATTTAATTAAATTAGCTTTACGATGTATCCCTCACACAGCAGAGTAGACAGAGGGGACCTATTGTTAAGACACTCCGTTCCCCACCTTCTGCCACATTCTGGAGGCATTGCGTGTTGCGTGGTGAGTGAAATATAAATGTAAATAAATATTTTCCTTCCTCGAGTGGAGATCGAACCCACAACCATCGCGTTACAGTCACACCCTTGCCGCTGCACCATGACGACTGTATTTAACATTCATAATAATAAGCTTGCCTATTTTGAGTTCAGAGATTTTTTTTAAATAAGAGAATATAAGATTCAGGCAAATCGACGAGCGGACAACGTCAGGTCAGAAGGAGCATCAACGTGATGTCATTTTATGTTATGAACATCCTAATTGGAACTGGTTAAGCAATTGAGAAAAAAATGTATGTCATGTGAAAGCGACGGTAGCACAATATTAACTAAATTACTAACTCTTGCAAAGTCATGTACTGTACGCATAGTAAGATTTTTTTTTTCTTTTTTCAAACATGAGGTTAATGCTGTTAGCCCTATTGCCTTTTACAGCGACACCAGTTGGGTAGAGAAGAGGGTACTCTGTCCCTGAAGAAATGCAAGCACTAAGTGGCTGCCTGTGAGGAAGTCGACGAATGTAAGGGCGGCCCCTGCGGGACTCGTACCTCGGCTTGTGGCCGTCGAGTGGACTGGGCATAATAAGAATATGCTTTTATAGGTAAAAAAGGTGACTCTTTTCATCATCAAATTTTAAATATACTTTTTTATGACAATCTTGTTAATATTCAAGACGCTTAGATACTAATGAAACCATTATGTAAAAGAATTTAGTGTAAATTGAGAATATAACTAATAAGGTTAATATCTTAACAGAGACTTAATCTTGACTTAATATATCAAAGGCGTGACTAATGTTAGGGTAACTCGTTTCGCTCGAGTACAATTAAGGCGTGCTGCGAAAACATGACTTGATTAGAGATATTTCGGATCAAGTAGCTGAGTTGGCGAAGGCTAAATCAATATACAAAATAGGTTCTTTTGCACGTAGCAGGGTGGGCAGGGGTAACTTGGGAACCTAATGTTAAGACACTTTTTCTGTTCCTACTTTCAATTTTGTACGATTGTTCATTGTGTTAAAATATTTTGTGATACTAAAATGAAGTGGGATGATAAGTTAATATAAATCAGCTTCACGCTGTATATCACACACAACAGAGCAGGCAGAGGGAAGTTACATCCCGTTCCACGCTTTCCACCGAATTCTGGAGATATTGCGAGCTGAGTGGTGGAACTAAACACCGAAAAGTCTATATATATAGAGCAACGAATTGCTGTAATTGCATTACATAAGGCAAGTATGGACCGAAATATTTTATTTAAAATGTTCCATACTGGGTGGTAAAATTAAAACAACTGCTTAAGCGGTACCAAAAGGGAGGTCACAGAAAAAATATATAAGCGGATCAGGAGGATTTTTATAATTGAACAATATTTTAAAAGAAGAAAATGATTGTATTAATGAAAGATAAAAAGGTTCCTAATTAGTTAACAGAGTACCAGGTGAGAATTATCCAATTTTATTGATAGCTTAGTGGAGTGTTAGCTATGAAGGAATGACTGAGCCCTGGTTTTGTAAAAAAGGTATCAAAACATTGGCACACGTATATCAAGATACCATTCTTGAGAAATAGTTTATTGACACCATGTTGAATAATCATACAATCGTTCTTTAAGCGAGATTCGGTGCCAAATCGTGAAGCTCGATCCACCCAAACTTGATTAGACGAGAACGTCCTGGATTTCATCAGAACTGAAAACTGGCCTTCATTTAGATCTGATCTTAATTCATTGGATTAGGATGTATGATTAGTTTTCAGGAGTAAAACTTGCTCTACACGCCCTGGATGAATAATTTGGACTCAGGAAAACCATCCAAAAGATCGGCAGTAAAGAATCTTCCCATAGAAAGAGTGCTTGCTGCTATTTATAATTCTACTTTTAAAGGACTGGCAGCCAATAGAGAATATTTGGAATAACATTTATATATTTTTAATGAATGCACTTATTAAATTAACACACTGTAATAGTAATAAATGTTGCCTACAATAAAAAAATGTTTTTCTCTCTAACAACATTTATTGCAAGAAAGCCTAATAAATTTTAACTTTATGTATTTAATCGATTGATCAGTTTCCATTTGTCACCCAATAGCCATGGAAGTAGCAACTACTTAGAAGAGTAATAAATTACCGCAACATACATTTTATCTAGATTAATTTACTTAAAGTTTCCACACTGACTTTGAAATGACACTAGATCTACAACTGAACATAATACATCAAATTGAGGTTAATCATTTACACAATAACTACTACAAGCGAGTCACTCGTGCTTCTCTCAGATTTTATTATTACGTTCTATAGAATTGAAGAAAAAATACGTAATAAATGTAGGTCTAAGGGATTATTATATATTAAAAATAATAGTTTTTTATGGTCCCGTATTTCAGACGGGAAAAACGAAACCTTTATAGGATTAATTTGTTATCTGTCTCTCAAGATCACATAGATGTATCAAGCTGAAATTAATGTGTATGTGTGTGGGATACAGCGTAAAATAAACAAATACACTTACCAAACGATCAGTCGCCATATCAAAGATGAGAATCTTAGGAGGACAGACGCGGCGGAAGTCATCGAGACTTGTGATGACTCCAGCATCGAGCACCCAAAGACGGTTGCAACGGTCAGCGCGCACTCGGTACACAGATATGAGGCCTGTGCAGTTGATATCCCCGCGGCCGGCTGTGTGCCATGACCAATCGGGATACGCCTAGTGCAAAATAAATTTATTATATTTCATATTTTAATTTCGTTAATCTCATTACGAGGTAAAGGCTAATTCCGCCACTAAACACGCAATGCCTCCAGAAATTGGTGGAAGGAACGAGACGGTTAGTACATGTCTCAATATTAGCATACCAGGGTACCTTTGCCTACCCGATTATGTATAGCGTGAATCTGAAAAAAAATGTTAGCATTGAAATGTTTCTTAAATAAAAATGTAATAGCTGTTAATAGATCAAACTAAAAATAAACACCTATATATGTTGTGACGTAATAAATTATTTTAATTACTTAAATAACTTTCATTACCTTCAATACACGCATATTTAACTTAAAAAATAGTTATATAACGATGGCGGTTATATTTATTTAAAAGAAAAAAAATCAGCATCACGCTGTATCCCGCACATAGCAGGATAGGCAGAGAAACCTAGCGTTAAGATACTTCGTTCCCCACTTTCTGCCGAAAACTCAAGGCCTAGCTTTGGCTCGACACCAGAGGGAAGAAATAGAAATATAAACGAAAATAAATATTTCACTTCCCCGAGTGGGACTCGAACCCACAACCGTCGCGTTACAGTCACATCTTTGTGTCACTGCGCCACGATGGCGCAGGTTCGTAAATATTTAAGCAAAATTCATAATAATACTTTATATTAATACAACATGCCAAGAAAAAGATAAAATATACATTATTCTATAGCAGTTCCCAACTTCACGTTGAATACAAATAATATGAACAAAGGACAATCGATTCAAGAATTTCAATAATCGTGTGAAAACGATCAGCCTACTTTAAATAAAGATACAAGAAAGATTGCGAATGTACTGGAACAGAATGTTTAATGTCATAAAAAAACTACAAATGTGTTAATTTCATATATTTTTTATTATAAGATAAATAAATTTTATATAAAAAATTTAACTGGTTATAACATTAATAATTTATTAAAATAATTTTTCTAAGGTTACAGACTTATTATTTCATTGAAAAGGTATGATAGAATGACAGTCAGACAGACAGTGGGTTCGGTGTGGACCCACACTTGAGGAAAGACTTGAAAGAAATATTTTTGTTATATTTGAGACAAAACGCGGCATTGAGTTCCACCACTCAACACGCAATGCCTCCAGAAACTGGAGAGGGGAGTGTCTTAACATTAGGCTGACTCTACCTGCCCTGCAGGATACAGCGTACAGCTAAATAAAATTAGAAAAAATGTAAATTGTGCTTATATATTTATGAGGTTGTGGTGTAAATATTTATATCTACGCGTCGTTATGGTCAATTAAGTACGAGTATGTTAGAAATATAGAATAAGTAGATCGCATTAAAGTAAATAGATAGATGTAAAAAATTAATCGCTAGATACTAAGAATCATTTCTTACCACTAGGTTACAATATATCTTTAATAGTTTAACAAAATATTAATTAAATAAAACCTATTTAAAAAATAGCTACATAGATGTATTTTCTTTGTAATGTATTGTATTTTACAAATCAACTCTTTTTTATACCCATATCATGTAGGTAAATATATAATCCGCCATTTTGTTGCGGCAGCCATATTAGATTAACAACAATATTGATTATCTGTAATCTAATTATAATCAGAACTGAAGTAGTAATCCGAATTTCCGCTCAAACGGACACTGAGAAGTGGGTCAAATTGAGCGTGCAAGATTTCACATACACTAACACGTCAAATTAAATAAAAAACTTGTAACATGGTCGCCAATAGAGCAAATGTCAATAAATACTATCAAGGCTGTATCTGAGTTCCCGCCCTTCACGCTTTCTTGTTACAATTACGAACCGCCTGCTAAGCATGTAAGACAAGCTAGCGCCCACGCACCGAGGTCAAGTAGAGTTCTTAGCTGAGCTAACGTTAAAACTAAGGTAGGGTTCCCCTAAGCTCTTAGATATCATGATTTTTTTAGCATCTATATCCCGCACACTGCAGGGTAGAAGAGGGAACCTAGTGTTAAGGCACTGTGCTCTCCACTTTCCATCTTATTCTGAGGGAATCGTGTGTTTAGGGGCGGAAGCCAGAACAATGAAAATATGAATATGAAAAAAAATATTTCCTGGAGTAAAAATCGAATCCACAAACTATCGCGCTTACAGTCAGTCAGTCACTCTGTGCCACTGCGTCATGGCTAGCCTCAAATGAAAAGAATCTAATGTGTTTATGTTTAGTTACAATAAGAAAAAACATATTATTTTATTCTAGGGCAGTAGGTGAATATCAAAACAATGTTATAAAATAACTGAACAGCTGCAAGCGTTTACGTAATAACAGAACGCCAGTACAAAGAATTTCAACGAGCACGCCGCCCATATCACTTTTACAACTAGAAGTAACTAAAATGTAAGTAACTTTTTACTAGTGCTTATTTCTTTCTTTTTCAGGTTCACGCTGTATCCCACATATGTAGCTAGGGTAGACAGAGGGAACCTAATTTTAAAACATTTCATTCCTCACTTTGCGCTGTATTTTGGATGTATTGCGTGTTTAGTGGCGGAAATCACTGTGCCTTGTTACCAGAGCTGAGTGATGAAAATATTAATACCTAATAATACATTCAACCGAATCGGAGTTGAACCCACGTTCATTGCGTTTAGAGTGACACGCTTGTGCCACTGCGACACGGATGTTTGTTTCGTTTACTATAAACACATTTATTATGTATATTTTTTAAAAAAAAAATTCAAGCTGTATGTAGCTTCGGCAGAGGGAACATCTAGTGAAAACGAATTTTAGAGGTATTGCGTGTTGAGTGGCGGACTCAACGCCGCGCTTTGCCTCAACACTAGAGCTAAGAAATTAAAATATTAATTCAAATAGATATATCATCTCCTCGAATGGGGATCGAACCCACAACCAATCGAATTTACAGTCGCACTTTGTGCCGCTGCGCCACGACTGACCACATGTACCTATTGATGTAGTATATTGACCTCCTAATCTTATTTCTAAAGTCAGTCATATGCATAAAGTCTAGGTCATCAAGAAACATAAATAATACAATAGCAATACCTGAGTTTAAGGCTGCGTTTTCTTAAATATTTGGAAATAAAATCTAGATTATGATAAATGCAATGATTTTGTTGTAATGTCAACAATAAATACAAACACAAATGCTAAAATAGCAATCAAATATTTTTTAAGGTGCTCATTAAATATAATTATAAATTTCTCTGTCATTATTTGTATAAAAATCTTATAAACAGTCTTTTTAACAGCGATTGTTACCTTAGAATAATTTATGCGTTCCGGTAGAATAATAATAATTACCTAAATCACAATGTCAGTGCCTAGAGTGGCCGCATTGTTGAGAATGGTCAAAGTGGTGCAACTTTTAGCATTTATTATATTTAAATGATTATATACTATATTATATGCAATACGCTATGCTTAACTGTTTCTATTCTAACAGGCATTATTGTTTCTAAATATATTAAGATAAATTATTAATAAGACCTGTTCCTTTGATTAGATTGGATCTACAGTTACTTTATGTTTTATTTCTTAAATCGTTAAACTTGAACTTTCTTATAATTAGTCATGTCTTTGTCTCAAAAAAATAGAGCTTTCCTATGAAAAACGTGTAAGTGATATAAATAATAATAAATAAGTATTAAATAAATACAACATTACCTGCAGAACAGGACTGACACCAGGTGGTAAAGACCGTGGGATCCACGCTAAAGTAGCAGGAACACCAGCACGAAGCCGGGGAATCCCCAAGTATATGCGATCCCAGCCAATTTCTAGTCCAGTTGGTACCGTATTTTCTGGTTGAAACTTTTCTAGCAACACTGGGTCTGGCG
>DWGR01001661.1:0-15446 GCA_018247715.1 Heliconius burneyi | reverse complement strand
TGAGGCTGATCTAGGTAAAGTTTGTATTAATTAAATTAAAATATTTATTAATTAAAATAAATTATTTAATGTTTTCTCATTTCCTCACTTTGGTAATTAGACAAAGTGCAGTGTTGAGTTCCGTTACTTAATAAATTTACCAATGTCTTGGATTTATATTAAAAACTAGGGAGAAATTCGTACGTAACATAAGAATTATTTCCGCCCTTTAAAAAGATTTTGTTCGTTGAAATTGCATTTTGTCTAAATTTAACTAATAACTTACCAACTAATCTAATCTAATTCCTTGTGATATCTACATTTTCATACAGCGACTTCACCGTATAGATTAGAAAATGTCTAATTAGTGCAATCGACAGGTACTCTAACAATATTCACCCAAGAACGTATGAAGGCGATCGACTATATAGCCATGGTGGGTTCCACGGCGGTACGGTTCGTGTTCCGGGAACCCCCTCTCGCGTTACTGGAGAATATCTTCACTTTGCCCTTCACTGGCGCTGTCTGGATTGCCATCGCTATTTGTGTGCTGGGATGTGCTGTGTTCCTGTATATCACTTCGAAATGGGAGGCTTCTGTTGATATGGTATTAGTTTTGATGTACGAGTATAATTTGTAGCAAGTAGGATTTGCATCCAAGTTATTATTTTTATTAACTTCACGCTATATCTCACATATAACAGGGTAGGCAAGAGGCACCCAGTGTTAAGACACTCCGTTCTCCACTTTCAGTAGAATTCCCGAGACATTGCCTATTGATTAACGTCACTTAACGTCGAGCCTTGTTACTAGAGTCTGGAAAAAAATCATTTCCCCGAGAAGGGATCGAAACCTCAAGCTTGACATCAAAAATCAAACCTCCTTTTTCCAGATTCCCATTTATATTCAATAAAATATATTTAGAAATGTACATCTTCAATGTAGCTGGCTAGCTGGACTCAATCACTAACGTTAAAATATTTTACGAAATTGGCATTTTCTTTTCCCTGCTATTGATATTTGAAGATATCGCTAACAATACAAAACCTGTTCCAGCATCCACTACAACTGGACGGCTCTTGGGCGGACGTGCTCATACTGATAATAGGCGCTGTACTCCAACAGGGCTGTACACTCGAACCAAGATATGCTGCAGGTAAGGTTTCTTTGTGAAGGTATTCGTCTAAGTAAAAATAATAAAAATAAATCTTTTAATATTCGTCTAAGTAAAAATGAAAGAACATTTTAAATAAAAGCCGAAATTTGATCACCCAATACGTAATGCTTCTAGAATTTGGCAGAAGGTGAACAATGGAAGTGTCTTAAAACTAGGTATAGATACCCAAGTTCTTGCCCGTACATAGCGGGGAGAGGAGCCTAAATTCAATTTAGAAAAAATAATTTTAAGTAAAATAAGCGAAGTAAAAAATACAGGCTTCCAAGTAACAAAATGAATTTTTTATAATATTTAGATCATTATCAATGTTAAACGATCAAAAATAAAAGGTAAGATCTAGTGTATTTTATTTTTTTAAAATAATGAAAAGATTAATTCCCAACTGGTCTACAGTTAAAAAAGACAATTAAAGAAACAGTTTTCTTTTCTTTTTAAAGGTAGATGCGTAACTCTTCTTCTCTTCGTGGCACTTACAATTCTATATTCAGCATATTCTGCTAATATAGTGGTGTTACTACGAGCTCCAAGCTCTTCAGTGAGATCTCTTACTGATCTTCTAAATTCTCCTTTGAAACTTGGTGCCAGTGATTTTGAATATAATCGGTATTTCTTCAAGGTATTGAAATATTAAAATGTTATATTTAAATGTATATTATTTTTTATAGCAGGGTAGACAGAGACAGACCAGGGACGGCACTTCCGTTCTCCACTTGCCACCTAATTCTGGAATTCATTGGGGTGTTTAAATAACCAAACACAATGCCGCGCTTTTACCTAGTTACCAGAGCGAGTATTTGATATTGTGGAAAAGGAAATGCCTTAATAGGGACGGAGTATTAAGACACTAGGTGCCCAGGTTCCCTCTGCCTACGCTGCTGTATGCAGCTTGAAGCTATAAAATAAATAAAAAACATATAGAAAACAAAAAAATAGAATAATAATTTATTGCATGATTTCAGAAGTTAAATGAACCTATAAAGAAAGCCATTTACAACAAGAAAATAGCACCTAAAGGAAAGAAACCTAACTTTTACACAATGAAAGAAGGAGTGGAGAAGATAAGACGGGTATGTTGGTGTGACTTCAAATTATCTTATCATAAAATATAACTCATCGCTGTCTGTACATGGAAGATATTTTATTGGGGGCATTTATTCATATAGTAGAACAAAAACAATGATATTTTAAAAAAAACAAATGTTTGTTGGTTTGTCTGTTTGTTTTCACGTTAACCTTAGAAACTTTAAGCTATTAATGTATGGATGTTGTTTTTAAAAACGTTAATGTTATTAGATCACATAAGTAATTCGGGTGAAAAAATAATAATTGTGTAGTTCATGCGGGCGAAGCCGCGAGCGGGTCGCTAGTTGAATGTCGCTATTGATGAATATAAATCATAAAATACACATATTAACAAAAACTATACACAACTATAGAGTATTTAAGATAAACTTAACTTTGTACGTTTGTACTTCGGTATACTCTATACCAGAAGAATATCCACTACAAAATATATTATCACCAAATATATTCAAATTAAAGCTGACATTCTACATGCAAATTAAAGCTGAAAATACTGGAGGAAAGTCACGTAAAAAGCATGAGGACGCCCAAAGGCCAAAGGGCAAGTATGAAGAGGTTGATGACAGTGGACGAGGCGAAAGAGGTATATAGAGACCGTAGCGTTTGGCGCTCCGTTCTCTCTGACTACCCCGCTAGGGATAAAGCGTGAAGCTAAGTTAAGCTGAAGCTGACGTTATTGCCATATTAAAAAAAAAAGTTTATAAGACACCATACTATTTGCTATCTTTGTATCTGACTTTGAGTTTCGTTTTATTTATGTTTTTTATTAAAATAATAATATTCTTCAAATCAGGGCTTGTTTGCTTTTCACATGGAACTGAATCCGGGGTACAGGCTGATACAAGAAACTTACCAGGAAGATGAGAAGTGTGATCTGGTGGAAATTGATTATATCAACGAAATAGATCCATGGGTACCGGGACAGAAGCGCTCTCCGTACAAAGATTTGTTTAAAATCAAGTTAGTTTTAACTCAAATATCTACATTATTTAAATCTACATTATTTAAACCATATCAGTAATTGCACTATTGAAATTTTTTTTTATTTATTCAAAATGGGAAATGCACTGTTTTAATGTCTAAAGAAGTAGGTTATGTATCCTGTATAGCGTTATATGATGGAACCTAACGCTGCGCTTTAATGCCTAGGACAGACAAAAATCAAATCAGCTTTACGCTGTATCCCGCACACATCGGGGTAGGCAGAGGGTACCTAGTGTTAAGACACTCCGTTCCCCACTTTCTGCCTAATTCTGGAGGCGTTGCGTGTTGAGTGGCGGAACTTAACGCCGCGCTTTTGTCTCGACACCAGAGCGAAGAAATTAAAATATAAACGTTATTAAATATTTCACTTTCTCGAGTGGTAATCGAACCCAAATCATCGCGTTACAGTCACACCTTGTACCGCTGCGCCACGACAGCCTCTGACTAAAATATTATATTTCGAAATTGATCAAATTTGTTTATTAGAATATTCTTTAATAGCATGTTATATGTATATTTATAAATAATAACAACTTTCTATTTGCTTAATTTTTTGAATCCTTCAGTTTCATCCGTATACGAGAAACAGGCATACAGTCAAACATCCACCACCGTCTCCACGTCGGCAAGCCCCGCTGTTCCGGCAGCATCTCCGCGTTCAGCAGTGTCGGCATCACTGACATGTACCCGGCTGTTATTGCTACTTTGTACGGCATGCTCATATCTGTGGTTGTGCTGTTCCTGGAAATAGTGTATAAGAGATTGTAAGTGGGTAGATCGTAGCTGGATACATGATCAATGGCTTTATCTTATTGGACGAGATAAAACATAATGAAAATATTTAAAAATATGTGAGTAATTGAGGCCAATGGTAGCACAGGGGACAAGTGGGTAGCGCATCAGATTGTGGGTTCAATTTCGGAGTGACTTAACACTAGGTTCCCTATGCCTACCCCGCTATTTAGCAGGATATAGCATATCAGTACCAGTACCAGTCGACGGAATATTTTTTTAAAAAGATAGACCAAGCAATTATTGTATTACTATTTCTTATAGAGAATTGTTTCGATATATTGGGTTTAACAGATTAATGATCTCTAGAGGATTTCTATATAATCGGCTCTTTTGTTTTCAGGTTGCTCCTGAAGGAGAGGAGAATGGCCGAGAAAAATCTTTATTTTTAAGCTTATTCACGAATTAATATAAAACGTAGCAACACATAGGGGAATTAAAATATTTGCATTCACATATAGCTGCGTAATTACAAATTTGATATATTTATAAGTATGAGAATGGGACAAACACACATGTCTTTTAGGCATAAATTAAATACCATTTATAAACTGTGTGTGTAGGTACTGTCATAAACTTGTTAGATCTCATGTAGAGCCAAGTTTCTAACACCCTCATTCTATATACAAGCCCTAACTTTACAAACTCTACCATTTAGTTAAATTGTATGCATGGCTTAGCCGTTTCATTACTTCAAGGACTATTAATGTATTACATAACAATACAAGATACAGGAACAAAAAAATATAAATATTTTATATTTAAAATGTTTCTCAGTGGAAATCGAACCCATGCTCTCTAAGTATTCACATGTCGCTTATTGTAACCACTATGTAAGTCCATCGATATAGCAGCTTTTAATTTGAACCGAATAATTAAACGAATGCACAACCAAAACTATAATTTTATTTGATTTCCAAACAATGCTTACGAAGGAGGTAATTATTAGTCATTTTCTTAACAAACGTATGTTTATTTTTGACTAATTTATTGACCTGTCTTTGTTTAACTTTCTGATAAATAAAAAGATAATAGCAAAATGTTTCTTTTATATATTGTAATGATGAAAATTAGCCTCGTGGCCAATCGTGGCGCAGGGGCATAAAGTATGACTATAAACGCGTCTGGTTGCGGGTTCGATTCCCACTCGAGGAAATATTTATTTAATGTGTATTTATAAGTTGCTTAAGTTCTTAATGTGATAGATAGAGAAGTTCCATTCAAAAACGTTGAACGAACTGAGTCAGCAGAGGGAACCTGGGAACTTGAGAACCCAAATATTTAATTTCCTCAAGTACATAGGTATCGAACTAACAACCCGTCGCGTTTACAGTCGCACGCTTGTACCCGTCTTTATTTAATAGAAAGACGAACAAATCGAAATTTTATATGTTAATATAATGTATAATCAGTATAAAGGGCTATTTAAACGATTTTATAGAGCATTTTAGAGTTATAATATAAAGACCGATACCAAACATGAAACTGTTTCCTTTATTGATTTTACTAATTCTTATTTCCTTAGTCCAAACAAAAGATGAAAATGATATGTATTTTATTAAAGAGTTCGTAAATAATGAATGCAAATCAACTTTCGTGATTTTTCCTAATTTATGTTGGAAGGAGAGTGAGTAGAAATTGGTCTCTGATAATTATGTAACAGATTCAATATATGCAGTCCGTCGTGGCATAGTGGCACAAGGGTGCGACTATAACGCGACATTATATTTCCATTTCTTCGCTCTGGTGTCGAGGTAAAGTGCGGCATTGAGTTCTGCTACTCAACACGCAATGCCTCCAGAATTTGGCAGAAAGCTGAGAACGGAGTGTCTTAACACTAGGTTCCCTCTGACTACCCTGCTGTGTGCGGTATACAGCGTGAAGCTGATTTTTATTCAATATTTTTTTATTCGTTTCACGTTGTATCTCGCACATAGTACTAATATTTATTCTTCTCCGATTCAAATTCCATATACATCCAGTACAACCCGGAATTACTTAAAATATATCTATTATCCTACATCCCAACGAGATCGGACAAGCTAGTGATTGTTGACTGAGTTTCCAAAAATTATAAATAATAATTAATGTTATTTGTACAACGTTAATAAACTTCAGTAAATCTCTCAAAATCTTGAGGTCGTCGTGGCGCTGTGTGGCAAGTTCTGACTGTGAACGCGATAGATATGGGTTTGTATCCCACTCGAGGGAAAATAATATAATCAATATTTCATTTTATTTGCCTCTAGTATGAATACAAAGCGCGGCGTTGAGTTTCAACATTCGATACGCAATATATAAAAAAAATCGGTGCGTGGGGAATGGAGTGTCTAAGCTCTAAACTTCCTCAACCCCCCTTGGTACATGCAGGATACAGCTATTAGCATTATTAAGAACTACAAAAATTTGGATGTTTCAGCTAAAAAAATTATATTATTTAAAAAATTAAACGAAGCTGGCATTAGAGCAAGTACAAATTTTAAAGCAATCTCTGCACTACAGGATCATGTTTTATTGTTCTATGTCGATTTGGATTGTCCTAACGCCGACCAAGTTCTAAATGTAAGCATTTCATAAAAATATACCTATAGCTTAAAACTGAAAAAAAAAATTAAATCAGCTTCACGCTGTATCCCGCACACAGCAGGGTACGCAGAGGGAACCTAGTGTTAAGACACTCCGAACCCCACTTTCTGTAGGATAATATAAAAGATATATTTTAAGTAATTCCGGGTTGTACTGGATGTATATGGAATTTCAATCGGAGAAGAATAAATATTACTGCTATCTGCGAGATACAACGTGAAACGAATAAAAAAATATTGAATAAAATCAGCTTCACGCTGTATCCCGCACACAGCAGGGTACGCAGAGGGAACCTAGTGTTAAGACACTCCGAACCCCACTTTCTGCCGTAATCTGAAGGCATTGCGTGTTGAATTGGCAAAAGTCAACGCGCTTTGCCTAGACGCTAGAGCGAAGAAATGGAAAAATAAATGAAAATATATATTTCACTTCCTCGAGTGGGGATCGAACCCACAACCGTCGCGTTACAGTCACACCCTTGTGCCGCTGCGCCACGACGGCCACGAGGCGATAGCTTAAGACTGTATGAAAAATATTTCGCCTTCAGAACGAAATGCTCTCTCCGGTGTGTTTCAAAGGTGTCATTATCACAAATAATTATTGTATAAAATTGAAAGTCCCGCTGAGTTTCTTGCGCCAGTTCTTCTCAGGTCTGAGGCATTAACTTTAGTGAACTGGTGGTAGATTACTTGACGTTCAAGAAATGAAGCATGTAACTGCTTATTTTGAATTTGAATAGCAATAGGTATAAACTATATTGAGGCCCTTCGTGGCGTCCTACTTTTAATAGTATAAATCAAGGACATAATATACTTAAAAGTATGAAAAAAAAATATTGATATTGTGAATAACATTAAGATTTGAGTGGCGAGCGGAGTGTCTTAGCACTAAGTTTTCTCTGATTACCCTTCTACATGCAGGATATACCGGGATGCTAAAAAAAGAAAAACATTTAAATTTAATTCGCAAGCATAACAGCATTCACAAGCATTTTAACATCTAGGTATCAAGACTCCTTCGGTCTCCTTTCCGATGGCTCGCAGTACATGAGAGGCATTCAGACAAATTTAATATTTCTAAGCTGTGGGAGTTGCCGATATTAGCTGATAGTGACTTCGTATTGGCTGAAAGGGATGAGAATATTTTTACATTAAGTGAATGTAAGAATTATAAATAACTAACTAATAAATATAATTCAGTTTAATTAAATGATATAATAATTTTATTATTTATTGTTTATTTATGGAAAAGAATGAGCTTCACGATGTAATCCTCATATATCAGGGTATGCAGAAGGAACCTTGTGCTAAGACGCTCCGTTTCCGACTTTTCGCTGAAGTTTTCTTATGATTTAGAACAAAATATTGCTTTTTAGTAAAAAAAAATGCAAGTAGCTAATGATGATCGTTAGGTAAATTATTTACAGTAAGTATTTAAGTCTGAATCCTCCTATCAATGAGGCCATTCGTGGCGCAAGGGCATAAGTGTGCAACTGTTAACACAAAAGGTTGTGGGTTTAATTCCCACTCCAGGAATTAAATATTTAAAACTTTAATTTCCTCACTCTGGTAACGAGGCATAGCGCAGCGTTACATGCAATGCCTCCAGAAATCGCAGGAAAGTAGTGAACGAAAGTGTCTTAATGAGAACCGTAGTATCTTAATACTAGGTACCCAGATTCCCTTTGCCTTCCCTGCTACAGCGGGATACAGAATGAAGCTGAAAAAATCGTATTTATAAGTAGTAATCCGCTAATAGTTTATTAGAATTATAAATTTGATTTGCGAAATTATTTAAATCAAATTACTGTCTAATAATAAAGATTGTAATATTATACAAAAAAAATTCTAGTACACAAACCGTCTCCAAATGGTTCTACATATACGAGTCCTCGAGGTTCTTACAACGGAACTCTAAAAGACACCAGACCTCACAGAGAGTTGTTCAGGCGACGACAGAACGTGATGGGTCACCCGCTGACTATGGCCAACGTGATACAGGATAGTAACACTACGCAATATCACTTGCCCAGAGAGGATAGATTGTAAATCTTTACGTATATTTTTTTTTAGTTTCACACTGTAACCCGCATATAGCTGGGTAGGCAGAGAAAATTTTGTGGTTTTTTTATGGAAATGGATAAGGCAAACGAACGTTCGAATTATCTGATGGTAAGTAATCACCGCCGCCCATTCCCCGTGAAATACCAGAGGACCTACATGTGCGTTGCCAGCCGCCAATGTTGAGACAGATGCGATTTTTGAAGTGTTAATATGTAAAATCCCACTTCAAGCCGAATTTTCGGCATTGCGTGAGTAGCGGAACTTAACGCCGTGTTATTTTGCCTTGGTACCAGAGAGTGACGAAATGAAAATATTACTAATAATTATTATTTATTTCCCCGAGTGGGAATCGAACCCAAAATCGTCGCATTAGTCACCACTCCTCCTGCTGCCTACTCTGCTATATGATAAAAGCATGATATCTTAACTTTAGAGGCTGACACAAGCTTGTGGCTTCAATTCCCACTAGAGGGAATAAAGTATTTAATAGTTTAATTTCTTCACTGTGGTGAATACTTTAAAAATTCGGCAGAAAGTGGGGAAGGAAAGTGGGGCAGAAAGGTTTCCTCTACCTCTGTAGGGAGCATGTAACACTGTTCTTATATGGGGGATATTGTACGCAGAAAAGAAGTTCATAATTAACTTATTTAATAGATTTTTTTTATATTAGAAAGCTTCATTTCGACTCCATAGCTAAGATGTCTTGGATAAATGTTCATATTGCATTTGAAATGCTAAATGCCACACCACGTTATATATTCAGCCACAGATGGGGATATAAGAAGAATGGTCAGTGGTCAGGAATGATCAATGATATTAAGACTGGGAGGGCTGATTTAGGTAACCTTTTTGGATACCTAAATTATTTACCTAAGTTATACGGCTAGATGCGAAGAGCTGAAGATCGAGCTCAGTGGCGTGCCATTGGAGAGGCCTTTGTCCAGCAGTGGAAGAGGACAGGCTGATGATAATGATACAGGGAACCCGTAAAAATCAAATAGTTTACACGAGAAAGTATAAAATAAAAGTAAATTGTTTTTGTCTTATTCTTTAATTTAACTGGTAGTCTTGGTCACAGGCCACAAGCGTGACATTCATTGAAAAAAAAAACAATTTCCTTTTCTCCTCGTATTCTTTTCATTAATTTTCCAGGTACAAACTGCGTTGCCAATACAGAACGCCTGAGCGTCGTCGTATTCACAGATTCGATAGCCAAGTTCCAAGTAAAATTCATTTTCCGAAAGCCCCCTCTATCGTATGTCGTTAATATCTTCACTTTACCTTTCTCCGTGAACGTTTGGATCGCTTTAGTTATTTCAATAATAGGTTCCTCTTTTACTATTTTGCTGGCGTCTAAATGGGAAGCTGTAAGGATTGGCATGGTAAATAAAAATGTTTTTATTTTTTGTCGTTTTCAAGGTTCCGTACTTTTTAAAGGAAAAATTAAACCTTATAAATCAGGCTGTCTGCCAGTCTGTTAAGAGCCTTTATCTAAAATACAGACTCTTGACGCTTGGAGATATCGAGTTGAAATTGAAAAAAAGAATTCGGCGGAAAGTTAAGAGTGGAGTGTTTCAACACTGGGCTCCCTATGCCTATACTGCTATATGTGGGACACAGCATTAAGCTAAAAAAACAATAATATTTATCTTTTCTTATTAAGACATACACTAATTATTTTTTAATAATGAAAATTTATATTATGATTGTGTTTCAGGACCAAACACAATTAGATGGAAGCATGGGAGATGCAATGCTCCTAACAATGAGTGCTTTAAGTCAACAGGGTTGTTCCAAGGAGCCCAAGAAGTTATCAGGTATATACTGTTACCGTTATTTAAATTTTTTAAAGAAATATTTAATGAAGGAAGCAAAGGAAATAAATTTCAATGGAAATTAAGTGTTGAATTGTCCGTTCGTTCATTCGTCAGAGAAGAACCAGTAATTCCTAAGATTAGCGTTTACAATCAAACAAATTGTTCTAGAGCAGTGGTCCCCAACCAGTGGTCCGCAGAAGCCTTAAAATGGTCCGCGAACAAATTTAATTTTTGTGGGCTGGCATTAAAATTTGTGTTTGATTATGACAGCTTATATTTATTATACCTACATAGTGGTCCCTGCTAGCAATATTGATATAAATTGTGGTCCGTGATCATGAAAAGGTTGGGAACCCCTGTTCGAGAGGCAAATTTATATTATTTTTGGGATATTTAATTAACTTTATTTTTTCTTTCAGGTCGCATAATGCTGTGGGTAATATTTACAGCGCTTATGGCACTTTATGCTGCATACTCTGCCAACATTGTCGTACTTCTTCAAGCACCTTCTACTTCTATCAGAACATTAGAACAGCTAGCCAATTCTAAGATTACTCTCGCTGCGTTGGAGGTGGACTATAATCATTTTGTACTGAAGGTATCAAATTTAATAAGAACATATGCATAAAGTTTTGAGGTACTACTTTTTGTAATTTCACTTAGTATCCTGCACGCAGCAGAGAAGGCAGAGAAAAACTGGGAATGTAGTGTTAAGCCACTTCCGTTCCTCACTTTCCACCGAATTTTGGATACATTGTCTGTTCAGTTCCTGAAAACATTAAATATTATATTTTGTCTAGTGGCAATTGAATCCACATCCTGTCGCGTTTTAGTCGCACGCTTGTGCTTCTGCGCCACAACTGGCTGGACTGGCTTCAGACTGGCCTGGACTTTATATTATCATAACATAATATGGATTTATTTTTAACTAGGATAACAAAGAGAAAAGGAGAAATAAATCACTATATCCTCTCTAAGTAACTTGCTATTTATAATGTTTTAGTGTCAATTAATTAACCCTCGTTGAAGCGAAATATTTTTATTTTTCCTTCTTGCTTTCCTGTAAACGAGATAAATCGTGGTTAAAACAACATAACAAACTGTACATAAATGAAAGTTATTCTATTGTTATGGTAATCAATTTCTAACATTCTACGTTTGTAGGCTGGAAAGGATGCGGTAAGACGCAAAATTTATAAGAAGATAGAGCCAGATAAAGGAAAAGCCCAGTTTTATGATTTAAATGAAGGCGTTGAAAGAGTTCGAAAGGTATTACTAGTAAAAAAATCTTAGGTTCACGGTGTATCCCGCACGCAGCAGGGTAGGCAGAGGGAACTTAGTGTTAAAACACTCCTGTCCTCACTTTCTGACGAATTCTGGAGGCATAGCGTGTTGAGTGGCAGAACTCAACGCCGCGCTTTGCCTCGACACCAAAGCAAAGAAATGGAAATATAAATTATTAATATTTCACTTCCTCGAGTGGGGATTGAACCCACAACCGTCGCGTTACAGTCACACCCTTGTGCTGCTGCGCCACAACGGCCAACAGAAAACTAGAGAGCTCTCTGCTGCACTATGTAATATATGTAATAATATATGACTACCGGAATAATAATATTAAAAAATGTAATTTCTTGACTGATTGATTTATTTGAAATTATAATACACCAGCCAGTCGTGGTGCAATGGCACAAGCGTGCTACTGTAAACGCGACAGGTTGTGGGTTCGATTTCCACTCGGACTCGAAAGAAATATTTACCATTTTTATTTCCTCGTTCTGGTAACGAGACAAAGCGCGGCGTTGAGGTGTGCCAGGTTCCAAGCTTCCCTTTTCCTATCCCGCCAAATCCTGCTCTTTAACGAAGCTAAAAAAATTACAAAAAATAATAAGCTAGTGTTGCTATATTATATACAAAACTTAAATTTAATTTAAGGGTCTCTTTGCTATCCACATATTGACTGCTCAATTGTACCGGCGTGTTGAGGAAACTTTCTTGGAGACGGAGAAATGTGACTTAGTCGAAGTTGACTTCATGAATATTGTACATCCGTTCGTGCCAGTGTACAAACACTCGCCTTATTTAGAATTGCTGCGAGTTGCGTAAGATATTGTAGTTTCGATATTTCTAATAATATTTTATAATTGTTATACTGCAAATATTGTGCTTTATTTAAGGTGAGGCCTGTTGTGTCGCAGATGCACTAAGTGTGACTGTAAACGCGACTGGTTGTGGGTTCAATCCCCACTCGACAAGATGAAAATCCACGCCTTGCTTTTCTTCGAAGCAAAGCGCAGCATTTTCAGAATTCAGCAGAAAGTGGAGAACAGAGTGTCTTAACACAAGGTTCCGAGGTTGTGCGGGATACAGCGTACTGATTGAGTACCTTGAGTGAGATGGAGTGAAATGTGTTTCTTAAATGTACTAGGCATTAAGATACAAAAAGAAAAATTTTTTTTAGTTTTAAACGCATTCACGAATCTGGTATCCAAATGGCTATAGACAGACGACTGAGTGTTAGAAAACCTCGCTGCTCCAATAAGATATCTTCATTCAGCAGCGTCAGCTTTTTGAACATTCGACCAGTTTTGACGTTTATGTTTATTGGCATTGGTATTTCCGTTTTAATACTTTTAATGGAAATTTTACATGAAAAGTAAGTTTGTAATGAATATCAATTTGTTTTTATTTATTTATTTATCTTCAAGCTGTATTCCTAGCGGGTTCCCTCTAACTAGAGCGAACGGGAAGCAAACCAAACAGGCTTAGTAATTTGTTATTGTAGTAAGGTTGTTGTAGCATTAGGTTGACGCCCACTTCAAAAATATAAAATCTCTCTTTATAGTACGTTTTACTAATGTTAAGTAAATTTTTTTATACTTTTTGTTTGAAGTCGGTTTAGTTTTTCTTAAAAATTTATTCAATTTTTATTTTATATATTGAGGCCGTCGTGGCGCATGGGTGTGACTGTAATGCGACGGTTGTGGGTTCGCTCCCCACTCGCTCATCCAGTACTCACTTTCACATATGAAATATTTATTTATATTTTAATTTCTTCGCTCTGGTGTCGAGGCTACATAGCGGCGCTGAGTCTCGCCACACAACACGCAATACCTTCAGAATTCGGCGAAAAGTGGGGAAAAACAGAGTATCTTAACACTAGGTTCCCTCTGCTTACCCTGCTGTGTGCGGGATACAGCGTGATGCTGATTATTATTTATATAAAGTGTCCATAAAATGGATTCACGACAGGCCTCTTTAGAATTTAAACATATCATGTTTGTTTTCTTCATTATAGGTTAACAAACACCAATCTGTTATTACATTGCAATATAAAATGAAGGGTTTCAAAATAAGGGTTTTAAATTTTATTTAAGTGTATTGCATTTTTTTTTGCATATTTAATGGGTAAGTACAAGTAGTCTAAACTTATCTTTGACAAAAAAATGTAAACGATTTAAATAATTTATAAATGCACTTAGAATGTTTTAATAAAATTTTCAAACACTTTGTACTTCTTTTATTTCATTTATCCTTCCAAATTGTATCTTTATTTTTAGATACCTAATAGGTACAAATGTTAGGTAACAGATTTTGTTTGTTGGCGAGCAATGTGTGTAGATACAAAGCCATATATTATTTCGTTCGTTTTGTTTATACTACAAAATAATATCTTTTCATACTTAACTTATATTAGGCGTAGGCTTATGTAGAGAAGCGTGCGACTGTAAACACGACGGCTGTGGATTTGATCGCCACCCGGGATATTAAATATTCCATATTTTCATATCCTCTGGTAACGAGGCAAAACACGGCGTTGAGTTTCATAACTTAACAAGCAATGCCTCTAAAAATTGGCGGCAATTGGGGGAGGGGGGATAAGCGCCTAAGACACTAGGTTCCCAGGTTTCGTCTACCTACCCTGTTATGTACGGTGCGTAAAGTTAATAAATATATAAGACTGTATCATGTAATATGCCCTACCCAGTAGGCCTAGCTCGGGCCGAGCGAAGCAAAGTCCCCCACTACAAACGGTGCTCGCAAGCCGCGGTCCGAGTCTCACAGGAGACGCCCTTGCGACACTGTGCTCTCATTTGTTGGTGCCTTCCACGGTAACCAAGCCAAGGTCAGAGTTCTTCTAGCTCGGCCTCCCAAAGTCTGGTGACGCTGTAGAGGCCCATAAGGCCAACAGCATACTGCTCATTCGAAAAACGAAAAACGTCATGTAATATGTTTGGTAAGTCTTACCTACACAGTATGTATACTAAAGAGAGAATAAATAAATCAGCTTCACGCTGTATCCCGCACGCAGCAGGGTAGGCAGACGTAACCTAGTGTTAAGACACTCTGTTCACTATTTTTGGCCGAATTCTGGAAGCATTGCGTGTTGAGTTGCGTTGCTTTGACACCAGAGAAAAGAAATGAAAATATTATATATTATAATAATTTCATTTCCCCGAAAGGGACTCGAACCCACAACCCGTCGTGCATACAGTCACACTTTGTACCCTGAGCCTTACTTTACACTAAAGAATAGTTTTTTAAAATTCTTGTCCTGACCGTCTGTAGGTGCATTTATAATACGTAAACAAATTATAGAAAAACGTAACATGCAACATGTTTCTATGTAGTAAATCAAAAAAATATTAGCAATGTTACAATTTTAAGCTTATGCTCTTTTATTCTATAAGAGAGAAAAATAAAAGTAATTAATGAACAGCACGGAATTTTAAATATATTTTACTTATTTGCATTTAATATTATATTCTTACAATAAATAAGATAATTACAAAATAAATATGACATTCATTTTAGCATTGATTCAATATTCCTTTCTAAGTTCCTTTTTATTACGTTTATTGCTTAGGATTTGAATTTACTAATTTCAGTGAATTATTATATTTACTATATTATATTTCTCTATCTTGAATTAAAATGTTATTATCTAATTAATGACTTTTTTTT
>DWGR01001660.1:0-15449 GCA_018247715.1 Heliconius burneyi | reverse complement strand
CATATGGGTGGAAACGAGTGCATATGGGCATACAACTTAAGTTTACCAATTTTTATAAGTTGTACTTCCCGTTCAGATACAATCCTGAAATTGGTACGGAACCTTAAGTTACGTGCGACTCTACCAGTGTCCGACTCGCACGTAACCGTTATTTAATGTGACAATTTAAGTTACACAAATACTATAATATCTTCGTAAAATTTTGAAATCTTAGCTAGTTACGTCTTAATAGCAGCGCCATCAAAGGCGCATTAAATTTCAATTACAGCTCGCGTCGATATTACTCGAAATTCGAGCTGGATTCAATACTTCAATAAACCTCAAGTTGCTAAGTTAAGTCGAAGTAGACTTTGGTCAAACAGCAAGTTGAACTACAGCGTTTAGGGCTTATTATAATAAAGTGTAAACTAGTAGAAAATTTACGGAGAAAGAGAAAAAGATTGAGATTATAGCATATATATTTTTTCTAAACGATTCCGATTATATTAAAAGCTTTTATTTAACTTGTAATACATATATGTATGTTAATTTGGGTGAAATCTTTGAGCACAATATTAAAGTAGATATCTCCAACCGATTGAGCTGAAATTTTGTATACACGTTTAGTTTGGATGACAATGCACGATAAAATGTATGAGGTCATTCTAAATCTCATATCGGTCCATCCAAGATGGCGAAATTGTTATTTTTAACGCATTTCTACAATATTACCTATATTGTCAAATGGAAGGACTCGTTGAGAGCAACTCGAAAATTAATATGACGTTATTCTAAGTCCAATATGGCAAACCACTCAAAATAGCAGAACAGTTATTTTTAGTCTACTTCTACAATATGGATATGAAATGAAAGAGTAGCTCGAAAAATAATGTGACGTTTTTCTAAGTCTAATATGGCGGAACATCTAAGATGGCGAAATAGTAATTATTTATGCACTTCTGCAATACTGGTATCAAATGTAAGGTCTTGTCAAGAATTATTAGGATAATAATGTGACATCTCGTGTGAGGAACGTAGCCAGCGGTAATTAAAAAGTAAAAAATAAATTAAAAGCAAGAAAACTTTTTTTGAAAAAGCATTTATTTAAGCGCTTAAAATGAAGAAAATATTCTTGTAAATTTTAACTACCAACTCAATAACCTCATCATACACAATCTATATGAACATAAAAGCTTGTCGCGCGATTTACTTTTAAAAATAAACTGGTACTAATTTAATTATGTAAAATCTGCTAAGTTTAATAATTTTAAGGTGGCTAGAAATTATTTATATTTCTTCGTTGAGCTGCACTACTCAGCGTTTAGAAAATTAAATGAAAAGTTAGAAAACTAAGTGTTTTTATGTGATAGGTTTTTTCTGCCTATTATATTTATAAGCAAATTTTTAGCAATTTTTTTTAATTAAGTAAGCTGAATGATAGTTATTAATTTATTCATACAAAATAATAAATTTTATAATACTTTCAAGAGGAAATTTTATTTTATATTTAGAATATGCTCATACTCGTTCGTATTGAAATATATTTCTCAAACGTTCAAACCAATTAATTTATATGGATTTCAAGAATTTAATTTATTTTAGTTAATGACTGAGGTCATATATGAGTCTAAATAAAGATATTTACTGAAGTCTCAATAAGCAGCCGTATTAAAACCAATGTATATGCCAGTACTTCAATTACGGAAACAGTTATTAAAAATGACATTGATATTTTAGGCAACCTTGCTTTTGGTATTTAAAATATTCTACAAATATATAATAACTAAAATATTTTAGTTACTACAAGATTAGCTACTGAAAGTTTTTAATAATATTTTAGTTACTTGAAGACCTAACTAAGACATTTAATTCTTAAGAGATTATGTAACTTTTTAATTAACACAACTCTTGCCACTAATTAAGATTCGAAATATCCGTTTTTTTCACTTATCAGTTCGTTCCGCCATTCAATACACAGTTGAGTGACGGAACTCAAGGCCGATCCTTCTCTAGTACCCGTGCGCTGAAATGAAAGTAATACTTTCCTGTGTGAGAAATGAACCCGTTACTATTGCGCTTACAGTTAGTCAATGTTCCTCATATATGAATATTTTAACCAATAAAACGAAGTGGTCGTCAAAAAGAATTTGTAGAGCAAATATTTTCAATATTTATTAAACTCGACGCCGTTATATCCAACCAGTGGAGTCGAGTGCTCTATGACAAAACTTCAAAGCTGCTGGAGTGGGTGAAAAAGTCAGAATATTTTGTTCAAAATATTTGTTCGGTCACAACGATTTTCAACAGCTAACACGCAATACCTGTAAAATGTCAGTAGAGCTCCATTGAGACAGGGTCTGACTATAAAATTGTGGACATGAATGTCGTGAATTCGTCTCCGATTTGGTGTATGGAATTTTTTTTACCCAGCTGTAAAGCGGCAAGAGGCAACGAGGCGTTGACTTTCGTTACTTTAAACGCAAAGTTTGGAATTCGGCCGGAAAGAGGAGAAACGTAATGTCCTTATTGTAGATTCTCAATGCCTACCCTACTATATGCGGGATAACATGTGAATTTCTTACTGTCTACTGTATACAGGATACAGCGTAAAGCTAAACAAACAATGTACATACAGATATTGCGTTTAAAAGAAAGCTATACTCACTTGTGACTTTATGTGACGAAAATATAAGCCTCATTATAGCCTCCCACGGGAACCACTTCAGTCGGTGGGCCAAACAGTGACTTATTTTTTATTTCCACAGCTTAGGTATCATCGATATTTAAATAAATTATGATACTGAAAACTTTTTATGAACCTTTTGTATTTATATAAGTTAAGGAAGTTTTTGAGCCATTTTTCAAAGAATATGTAACTAATTTAACTACCTAAAATAGTTTCACGCTGTATCCGTAGCGGAGTAGAAAGAAGAAAGAAGCGGAGTAGGTGGGGCAAACGCAACGATACGATACGGTATGTGGAGGATACCTCTTTCGCCTCGTCTACTGTCATCAACCTCTTCATACATGCCCTCCGGAAGGTCTTCGTGTCTTTTATGTGACCTTATTCTAGTGTCTATTGTATTGTGTTTTCGAAGATTAACCGAGGAAAATAATATATAACATTAAAATTATAAATGCTTCAGAGCTCCTCAGTGTAACTCCTCCTCCTCGATATAACTATTATATAATAGGGATCTCAGTATTATGACACTTCACTCTCTATATTACATCATTTTAGACATAGACATTTAATGCCATCTTTTTGTTACGAAATCGAAGATATCACAAAAAAAATAAGAAATAAATCATTTCCCGAGTTGAGTTCTAGATCTCGATTTCCCCTGCCGAGCTCATTAAGGATGACGTTTAGCTCGCAAGAATGAATTGCATACTTATGTTTCCACCAATAAATAGTCGGGCAGAAAGGACTGAGCGAGAGAAAGAGTTGAAGAGAGTCGGTTTAGTTTTAGGGAGTGGAGCCAAGTAATTACAAAATACCTAAACTTTTTGTTGGTGGGAATGTAAACCTATATATTTCATTTAAAAGGAGTCCGTTCCGCCCAAGCGGTTCCCGCTCAGTTCTCTGTCGCGGTGAAAGCCGGGCTTAACCCACGATCACTGTACTTTCATTCGGAAGGTAGAGGTCGGGAGGAATCTTTTTGCAGAGATCATTTAATTGTAGAGCAAGGAACGAAAACAAAAAAAAAACGCGTAAATTTTGTGAGGGAGCAATATCAAGTTATAATTTATTTATTTTTATAGTTACTATGAGCCGCAGAATTGTGTCGTTCTGTATCTTGTTCCTTTGTTTTGATTGGTAAAGTATCTATCATTGTAGGATATAACCATTTTGATGTTATTTTCTACTACATCTGAAAAAATAAACGGCGAATGAACCTGCCGATAGCATCTTCCTCGGCGTTAGTGTAAATGCCTTTTGTGTGTAAAAGCGACAAAATTTTATTTGCTTGTTTATATGGAATCAAATCCTTAAATTAATTAAAAGTATATGAAACCATCGTGATATAATCGAAAAGAATATAACTGCATACACCATGATTAGAGATTCGATATAATCCGAGAAACAGTATGATTATATTCGTAAACAAAAATTATTATTTTAATAATTAGAAAAAACACGGCGTTAAGTTCCGCAAATATTGAACGACTCTGAGTTGAAGTAATGTTTGACCTGCTAAAAAGACAAAACAAAACAATCTGTTCCATTTTCTAACATCCGCAAGTTTATTTTAAAGAATCCCATCTTGCTTTTCTACTTTATTTTAACAGTACAAATAACAAACTGGGACATACGAGGCGTATCGATGCACCCATATATGAACGACAACGGTTATTTTGCAACGCGATGGTCTTCATATTGAAAATGTTTCTTTTATATTTCTGTAATAGTATTGTAAAAATAATAATTTAAGCCAACATGGCGACATTAATTGTAGTAAGGCACAGCACGGCGTTGAGTTCCGTTTCTTATTAGGATAGGGTACTTCCCTATAACTTGTTATCGTGAAATTCAACAGGTAAGAATAAAATAGTACAAATAAAATTAGACATTTACTAGTATAATACAGAACACAACTATAAAACCCGTTGTGGCGCAAGGACACAAGCGTGTGACCGTAAACACAGCGGGTTATGGGCTCGATTCTCGCTGAAGGATTTTTTTAACATTTTCATTTCTTCGCTCCGGTGTCGAGGTACAGCGTGGCGTTCAGTTCTGCTATTCAACACTCAATGCCTCAAGGATTTAGTGGCACTTGGGGAGCGGAGTCTCTTGAAACTAGCTTACCCCCTCTGCTCATCCTGCTGTGTGTTGGCTATAGCGTGACGGCGTGATAATGGGACTTGAACTCGCAAACGTCGCGTTAGAATAACACGCTTTTGCCCCTGATACAACACACGATGTATTTATTTATTAAAATGTATTTACCAAGTGAATTCAGTATTAGAAGAGTTTACTGTACTAGAAATGTAGTGTTAGGTTGCTTTTAAGCTATTGTGGCTTTAAACCTCTGAAATTTCAGAGAAACATTCACCATTGTATTGTAATGTTATATAAATACAACTATATTGTATGTCTAAAGACAATTTTAAACGTAAATTCAAATGTTTGTGACATTTGATGTAGACTGGTACAATCTAACGGAGCGTCTTGTCTTATGTTGTCAGTTGAGTCTTCATTTGATTGTTGGATTCCCATTCGGGAGGATAAAATGTTTTCATTACCTCAATTTGGTAATCGTGTCGTTAAGTTCCGCAATGTCCCGAGAATTAGGTGAAATGTGGGGGACAAACCTTGCTTTCACCTTGTCTGATATACTGTTTTATAATGGTTACTCTATAAATTTAAAATATAAGTGTATGTGGCCGTCTTTGGGATGATGAAAGTTTGTAGACGTGATAGTTGCGGTTTAATTCCCGCTCAGGGCAATATAATAATATATTGAATTTTTGTCGGAAACTGTAACTGTCTTGTCGTTCATTCTCTCATCATATCCTGCTATTCCGATTAAAGGAAGAAGATAAAAGAAGTATATTTTTTATTATTGTTTTTATTTCGGTTCCCCCTGTATCACATGATAGCATAGGCAGAGGGGGAACCTGTGAATCTGATATCAAGACACTCCATTAAGAAACACCGTTCTCTACTTTCGCTGAATTCTGAAGGCATTGGGTTCTGAGCAAATGAAAATATCAAATATGTGATTTCTGCGAGTAGGGCATAAACCTACAATCTGTCACGATTGCCGTGTGCTCTTGACTACTGGCTGAGAAGATTTTTAAAATTAAAATAAATAATGTAAATCTTAGCGAAAACAGGATCGCACTAGTTGAAACTATAGTCTACAACAAAACAACCGACTGGCAACCAAAAGTCGTATTATCCTATCATCATTACAGCTTTTGTTACGCAACTGGAAATTACTGTGGGAAAGTACGCGCTCGCTCAAGTAGAATTCGGAGAGGTTGATTCTATTCATAAGATTACAATCTTGTTTCGATGTCTACCGTAAAACATGTGTAATATTATTTTTGTAAATACGAGTATGTAACACTACTGAGCCTATTATTAACTTTCCGCTTAATTTTTTGAGATATAAGCTTTCGCGAATCGAAAGGCGGAACCTAACACTCAATTTTTTTTCCATTATAAATAAAATATACGCAAGGAAACGTTGCCTGGTATAATAAATAAATCAACTTAATTTTGTTTCAAAACTGTAACGACGATGTAAATTACGATGAAAAAGCATTCACTTTACGACTCACGAACTTTATACCATTTTTCAAGCGCTTCAAATCACTTTCTGATATTAAGCTTTACTTGATTTAGTTTTTTTTATACTATGACAGTATTTCTTGATTTATATAGGAAAGTGCTCATTTTTGGACTTATGGGAGGTCAGTAGTGGCGCCGGGGCACAAGTGTGTGACTGCTGGAATGGTTATGGGTTCGATTTTCACTCGAAAAACTAAATATTTATTTAAATTTATATATATTTTATTTTCCACTCAACACGCAATGCCTTCACGATTCGGCGGGAAAAGGCGAACGGAGTGTTTTAGCACAGCAGGGTAGGCAGAGGGGATCAGTGAAGCTGATTAATTAATTAATTATTTTTTCCCGTATCTCAGTTACAATTTCGTACTTACCATTTTCGTTGGAATTTATCTTATACTGCCTTAAACATAAAAAGGCATCAACCTAAGCTGAGTTAGACTCATGTAATATCGCTATAATATTTACAATTACTTTACATTAAATTGAGGCTGTCACGGTGCAGTTAGAGAGTGTCTGACAGTAAACGTAGCTCCAGTTTTGATTTCGACTTGAGGAAATTAATTTTAGAAATAAAAAACAACCTTAAAATAAAAAAATAAAAACTGATTTTAATTCATTTCATCAAGTTAAGTCGCATAGTGTAGGACTCTGAAATTATATAATATAATAGTATAAAAGCTTTTGTAGCTCACGCAAAGGAACAGGCTAAACTAGTAGTTTTTTCAGCTTTAAGCTCTATCCCCTATATAGCAGAGTAGGATGAGGGAACCTAGCATTAAAATACCCCGTTACCCATATTCTGTTGAATTTTTATTTTTTTTTATTTTTTACTTACTTTTTTGGTACTAGAGCGAAAAAATGAAAATATTTTATAAATGATTCCATTCCTCCGAGGTGGATCGAACCCACAACCGTCCGTTACAGTCACAAGCATGTACTCCTCCGCCACGAAGGCCTCATCACATGATACAATGTATATGAGTAAAGTCTTACAATGGCACGTCTATTGGAAACATTGTTGAAGTGTATTCTGACTTATCTTACAAAAGTTAGAGTAAGACGAAGTGGCAGATAAAAAGATATTTTCCGAAAACAAATCAAGTTATATTATATTGTGGTGTATATCAAAATATTCAGGAGCTATCGTGGCACAGCCTCATAGTTTATCCCGTACACGATACGTTTGGGTTTGATTTGAGGAAATACAGCGTGTCTCAAAAGAAATTATATATTTGATCAGCTTGCTGCGTGCACCCAATGCATTAGAAGGGCACGGAGTAGGTAGAAGGTATATCATTCAATAGCCTGGCTCTTGGGAATTTAGTAGTTAGTAGTAGTTTGGGAATTTAGGACTGCGCGTTGTGTGTGCATGAATTTTACAAAAACGGTAATTCTGCGACTATAGCGTGATAAAATTTTTGCAATATTCCTCATTTTCGTTACCTAAATGATACGCCAAATATACCTCTCATTCGGATCACTGGGTAAAGAAGTTTGAAGAGACTGGCTCAACTTTAGATAAACTAAAATCTGGACGAACAGGGCTATCGAGGACAGAAGAAAACGTAGAACGAGTCAATCACTTACCTCTCAATTCAGAAGCGTGCAAGTGCTTTGAACGCGCATAGATCGTCGCATCGCTTCAACGCATTTTGCGCAAAGATCTAAAGCTGCACCCCTATAAAATTCAATTGGTGCAAAAGTTGAAGCCCCAGGATCCTATTCAAAGACTAAAATTTGTAATCGAGATAACTGAGAGGTTACAAACGTTCACCAACATCATATTCTCTGATGAAGCTCATTTTCATCTAAATGGGCACGTTAACAGGCAAAACTGTCGCCATTGGAGTACAACTAATCCGAAACGCAAGCATCAGAGACATCTTCATTCGCCGAAAATAATCGTAGGGGCTGCAGTATCATCGCGAGGAATAATCGGCCCATACTTTTTTGAAGACGCGGGAGGACATGCATGTACAGTTAACTCAAAACGTTATGTGGCGATGTTAGATGATTTTTTGTTGCCTACACTGTAGAATTCTCCTGGCTATAGACAAAGGACATGGTTCCAGCAGAATGGAGCGACGTCGACGTCTAATGTGTCTCTACCACGAGTTCGTAAAATTTTTCCAGGAAAATTAATCTCCAGAAGAGGGGGCATAAATTGGCCTCCACGCAGTCCTGGGTTGACTCCGATGGACTTTTTCCTGTGGCGTTTCCTTAAATCTAAAGTGTACGTCAACAAACCAACTTCTCTGGCGCAATTAAAACCAAATATTCGCCACAAAATGTAAGCCATCACTGAGCGTACTTGCCAAGTCGTCATAAAAAAATTTTGCGTTAGGTTGAATGAGTGCATTGAACGCGAGGGTAAACATTTGGATGACATTATTTTTAAAAAATAAATTTAGTCTGTTTTTCAGAAATAAGTAAACATTTGGCTAATAAACTACTTAGTTTTTTTAATGATATTTATAAATATAAAATTTCTTTTAAGACACCTTGTATATCGATTTACCAAGGCAAATCACGACGTTGAGCCTTACCACTCAACACACGCACCGCCCAATTTTCAGGACGTGTTTGGCGGAAGGAACTTGATGACGGGCTTTGTCTTCTTATCAGAGCGAGGAAATAAAAATAATTCATTCCTTAAAACGGGAATTGAACCCGAAACTGGTGATCACACTCAGACGCTGTGTCATTGCACCATGAGGTCCCATTAACAATAAATACAATAAATACATAAATAAAATTTATGTATTCACTAAATATTATTCCTATTTCTTTGGTTAACGTATTCTGTTATTATTTTATCTATAATATATTAGAATATAGAAAACCTTTGCAAAAAAATATTTGTGGGTCGCATAATTATTGGATTATTCTACAAATAAAGTAAAGCTCTTCTAGCCTTGAGCGATTGGTACGAAAACCCTAATATGTAATGATCTATATGTTAAGTATAATGTTTATGAGGCCGGTCATGGCGCAGGGGCACAAGAGTGCAACCGTAAACGCGACAGGTCGTGTGTTCCATTCCTACTCAAGGAAAGATAATATATAATATTGTCATGTAACGAGGCAAAAGCGTGGCATTGAGTCCCACTTACCACGCAATGCCTCCAGAATTTGGTGAAAAAAGGGAAACGCAAGTGTTTCAACGGGAACGGAATGCTTTAACGCCAGGTTCCCAGGATCTTTCTGCCTACACAGAAATTTTCATTACATGTGTTGGAAACTGAGTGGAAGCTGAATAAATAATATATTCCATAAAATTAAAACGTGTAATAGATATAATAGATAGAAAACTCTCAGATATTAATCCTTAAGAGTTATAACAGAATATTTCAGTTCTTATGACAAGACTAATGTTAGTTCAACATTCCCATGTTATGTGTTTTCTTTGCCAAAGCGTTTTTTCTTATATCTAAATTTGTCAACGTATTACACGATTTCCATCTTTACTATGCGATTTAAGCTGAATAATTCGTTTGGCTGAATGCAAACTACCACTTGGTCAACTTTAAATCTTTTTTTAATATTACCAGTCAAACCTAGAAGCGCCGCATCACATACGTATACTCGTATATATATATATATATATATATATATATATATATATATATATATATATATATATATACCAACTGTGATGCCATGACATTAATTATATTATTAGTATTAATTAATTCTTGATGGCATTTAATATTTTTTTAGTTTTACGCTATATCTTGCATACAGCGGAGCAGATCCAGGGAACCTAGTCTTACTTGAGACTCTTCTACCTCCATTTTTAGCTCAACAAAAATCAGCTTCACGCTATACCCCGTACACAGCAGGGTAGGGAGAGGGATCCTTATTCACTCCGTACTCTATTTTCTGCCAAATTCTGGAGCAATTGCGTGTGAATAGTAAATTATGCCAATTGTCGTTATTATTAGTATTTAGTTGACTGAAATCTGATTACTTGGCCAAGTCCGTTTAAATACAAATTCAATTCTATATCTGTATAAAATCAAGAATACATATAAAGGAAATAGTGTTCAGTCATCCTTCGACCAATATGTATTTTTGATTGCGCGATGGATGATGACGTAGTTAGTCATCTTTAAATAAGATGACAATCTTTGTCCTCCATCATCGAGCAATTAATAATAGATAAATATATATTTTTGTATTGTATTTGAGGTAAACAAGCTAAGTATTAAAAAAAACTAGTGTTTTTATAATAAAGTATAATAATTAAAATGTAAGGAAAAAGAAATAAAAGAAAAACTATCTTTTGTAGTCATTTACTTCAAGAGTTACATAAATATTAGAATATTTAACATATATACAATTATGTACACACACATTAAATATTATGCAAGAATAATATTATTTTTACCTTTATTTATATCTATATAAAAGAAAATCATTAAAATTATTCAGTTTTCATACAATATAATAATAAATCGTTGACTAGAAAGTTTCTCCACAATAACTTAAAATATCTGAGGAGGAGGTCAGTCGTGGCGCAGGGACACAAGAGTGCGACTGTAGACGTGAGAGGTTGTGATTTCGATTCATACTAGATAAAATGAGATAAAGACGTTTATATTTTAACTAGTTCTTTCTGTTCTGTTCTCTGTTCTTTGTTCTAGGAAACTTGAGTTCTGCCTCTCAACAGAAATATCTTAATGGTAACGGAGTGTCTTAACACTAGGTTCCCAGTTTCCCTATGGCAGCGTAAAGCTAAAAAAATATAGGATAAGGCTTAAAAGATACTTAGTTTATGATAAGCGTCATCGATACAACAGTATTTTTTTTTCTTTTATAGTGTAGCAGGAAGCGAGCTTTGCAAGCTTTAATTGGAAAACTTACAAGGTGGTACTATTTTCTAGTATCTTCTTTTATTGTCCAAGAGAAATAAATTTTACATTTAACAATATAAATTAATTACAATTTAAATGTGTTTTATGTGCTTTTACCTTTAATAATATTTAATATAATTTTTACAGCAAACTTAACAAAACATTACATGATGGCTCCATTGTTATATATTTCAACAAAACTTAATTTTAATATAAATAGATCTCGGAATTCTCTATTTTATGATAATTTTCATGACATAATGTGCTAAATAATGTAAGGCAACTTATACCTATCCTAATGTATACGGAATAGAGCGTGAAACAAAATACACTTGCACGAAAATTGAATCTAGAACCATTATATCACACTTTAAAAATGCGATGCGATGGCGTCATTCAACATCGTTTATTTTAATTAAATTATATTCCTTTATCAATAAAGTATATATTTGAGACACAAAGTACTCGTATAATTTACAAAGGCAATTGACATAAAATAATCTCTTAATATTAACTTTATTATTGAGCGAAGCGACTCTCTACTCTACTGGAGACTTTTACATAATTTATCACCAAAAGGCTCCCAAACGGTTGAATCGATTAAGACGAAAATTTGCAGACATATAGACATGACCACGTAGATGGTTTTAGGGAAAAAAAAATCTTCCTGTAAGCGTGCCATCTCCACGTGGTCACCACCTCTGGGTAACGCTAGGCGCTTACTAACAATTGACGCTCGCTTCGTTCAACATGTGAACACTACCACATCGTGCCCCTGGTTTATAAAGGTGAACGCTATAATGACACTATGGCTCCGTGTTTTAGTGAACCTGATAGTTCGAGAAGTTAAGGTTCATATTACTCCGCTATGGTCTCTGAAATTTGAGTAATATGAAAAAAATACTGCAAAAAATTGCTTATGTCTAAAACATAAGAAAAGGCTCATTATTATGAAGATGAACTGTTAGAACCCATTTAAATTTTTCATGGCTGAGGAAGATTAAATAGATTGAATGGAACAAACATACAACCTTATATAGACTGATACATACTTTATCCTTCCTTTGCGACGTTCAGTGGGGTAATTAATCACGGAGAGTCACTTCACTTTAGATAAAATGTGACAATTGACTTAAAAAATTCTATTTATTATGCGCTCATCGAAAAATATGTTAATTAAGTCTAGCGATCAATGTTTAGAGAAATTTATTATTACTTTGAAAATAAAATAATATAATAGCAGAACAATAAATATATATTATAGGTCTGGTTTCGATTCCCATTTAGACGGATTAGAACCTTCAACCATCACAAAATTACAGCAAACACCCCCCAGCCTCCACTGTATAATGAATTTCAAAGATAATTTCCACACTCGTCTAATTAAAGCGGTTCTGAGCGACGCTTACACATTTTATATTACTAATTATATCTACCCTCTGAAAGAAAGTTACAATTTACAGAACATCAAAGGGATTCAAATTAAGCATTAAAACTTGTTCTAAAGGAATATGAGTTTGAGTGTAATAGGTATAGTTTTGAACGTGCGAAGTTTATATAGAATATTTACCCGCAGCTTTTCTCTCGTTGAAATACTCCGATGCTAATTTTCTTGCACCACGGACCCTGTGACCACGAACTACTGCAGGTGTTCAAAACGTCGAGTTTCCAAACAAGTATAATAATTAATATACGCGATTAATCCGGTTAAATAGTTTTATTTAAAATGTGTAATAAGCGTGGAAATCAAGGACTTAGTGATCTGATTGAATTGGATGATGAAATTGGACTACTTCACCATGACATCCTAAAGATTTACCTTATAGGATCCAGAATATTTCCACTCAATTTTGCACAAGCGAATGAAATTTCAATATAAAATAAAAAAAACATAATTTCCTTCAAATTAAAAAAAATATCTCTCCATTTTTGACCTTCGATTGTACATTAATATAGAAATAAATCATTTCAATACATATCACAGCATTTAGATGTAAACTTCAACATGGAGACAATAATGTATTTATATAAATTTGATGATTTGAGAAGGTGGAGTAGGGAGATAGTCTGACTGTACACGTGATCGTTGTAGGTTCGATTCTCACTTGGGGAAGTATATTATTTTTATTTATCTCAGACGAAATAAAGCGCGTCATTAAGTTCCGCCGTTAATACCTGTTTGATGTAATCGTAAACTGACGTCGAGATAGTCGCTGTCGAGTGTTGTGTGCCTCGAGGAAGTGAAATATTTATTTACGTTTATATTTCCACTTCTTCGCTCCAGTGTCGAGGCAAAGCGCAGCGTTGAGTTCCGCCACTCAACACGCAATGCCTCTAGAATTCGGCAGAAAGTGAGGAACGGAGTGTATATTTTAACACTAGGTACCCTCTGCCTCCCCTGTTGTGTGCAGGATACAGCGTAAAGCTGAAAAAAATAATGGCAAAATTATTTAGATTAGAACGAGTCGAGTGTATATTCTGTATAATTTTCTGTTCTTAGCTTAAAAACCAGAAAAAATATACAGACACTTGTCACATTTTTGACCACGCAATACGAACTTTTAAAATAAACGTATTATACATACATTATAATTCTAATTAATATGTAAAATGTCTTATAAATCATAATTATTTTATACATTTAAAGTTGCTTACATTCAATTGCTTTTCGTTGGCCTTACTTAGTACATATTTACAAACATATATATAAACATCTATTAGTATGAATATTTATTCTTACAAGTTTCCTTTAATCGTACTAAAGCACCTGAAAAGATTTAAAAAATTAAAACAAAAAGAAAAAAAAATCTATAACAAGATTTCTACATCGAATTTAATTTTACACCTTTTTAAATAGAATCACTACAAACAAAGAAAATTATATTTAACAAAAATCCGTGTAATTGCTCAAACATTATAAGACTAATTTTAGAGCATTAGGTCGCAATGTATAATTTACAACGCTATTTATTACCCATACTATTCCAGTAAATAATCCTTCAATATATAAAAATAATTAAATATATCTAGTCCTTTTTATGTTATAACATGTATTATTAATTATTAATTTTATTTACACTTATTTATGAAATATTATACTACCTATAGGTATTATTTTTAACAAAATAAAAACCGACTTCATACAGCTAATTAAGAAGTAAAAAATAATTTAAATTTTGAAATTTGATTTTGATTGTGTTGACTTCAAAAATTTTTTTTTTAAATTTTAGAGTCAACACAATATACAAAACTCAAAACTTTTTCTTGGTGGCAATGTTAGTTTATTTTTAACTGACTTCTGTAAAAGGAGGAAGTTATATGTAAAAGGTGCCCGTTTCCCCCTCTCATTTCTCTTTCGCAGTGGAAACCGGGATTTAGTTAAGCACAACCGACGTGACCCATTTCTATAATACTATCAACATTATTTACTTACAAAAGTTTTTAACAGATCAGAAAGTAAAATTAGTTTAACTCCTTCGAGTTTAAGTCGAACTTACAACCATCTTCTTTTTCTTTATATTTTGAAACCTTAAATTTTTTTTTTGTTATTTCACAAGCTTCACATTTAAACTATAAAATCCGTTTACTTTTACTAGAAATGTTATAATAGAGATGTCGATCAAAGTGTAATATCCACAAAACATCACTTAAAATATTCACAGAGGTTCAATATTGAACCTTTTAACTTAACAATGAAGGTATAAAGTCCAATATAATAACTCAAAAAGAAAAATCAACATCTCCGTTTAAGTATACACTAAATAAAACTCCGTTTGCTACGAACAATGTAATATTTTTCTAAACGCCTTTCTGAATTCAGGATTGAATATTGTGTAAATGACAGGATTTAAAAAAGAGTTGATGTAACCGAGCCACGTGGTCAGTATGAAGACGGTGACTCCGGGAGAATAATTGAAGCCGAATTTGGTACAAATGGCGTCCAGTACTGAACAAGTGAAGAATGGCGCCCAGCAAAATAGGAAAACACCTGTGAAAGTTGTTTTATGTTGTTATAATTTGTTAATGTGCTTCAATTTTAATACAATTCTATTATTTTAAATATAGTAGATATTTAATGAATGATGATGCTGGGTTATAATATGTGGTTATGGGTTCTATTTCCATTAATTATTTTTTTTAAATTTTCTTAGTTCGCTAAGATGTGTTGCACCTGGTCTTGTATTGTATTTTATCTTTATCTTTTGTAATATAATTGACCTGTCTAACTATTCTCTTAAATGTGGAATATACAAGATAAAAAAGAATCTTACCCAAAACAATAGCAAGTGTTTGCGTAGCCTTCTTCTCTT
>DWGR01001659.1:0-15450 GCA_018247715.1 Heliconius burneyi | reverse complement strand
GCCAAAGTTCCACATATGTGCCGACAAACCATAAAATTATAAAGAAGAGCTCCGTCCACTGTAGCGGCTAATCAAATTCTCCCGCACCTAAGTAGTCTACCGAAGTACCTCAGGGGCTAAGGTCAAACTTTTTACCTCTTGTTTCGGAATTTCGTTACCTTTCCTTCATGGAAATTGTCGGATATCAACTTTTATGTTCCATTCTTTTCATAATGTATGTGCATAACAGAGATGAATGGTATAGTTGGTATGTGTCTAGCTAACAATATTTGTTGAAATTTTAGTAGATGGGTTCATGCTGTATCCCGCATATGGAAGGGAGGCAGAGGGAACCCAATGTTAAGACATTATTGCCCAGTTCCTTCTCAATTTAAGGGATATTGCGTTTTAATGGCGGAAAGTTTTGTCTTGTTACCAGAGTGAAACATTGAAAATATTTCTCTCTCCGAATAGTTTACATTCAAACACTGTTATCAGCTATACCACTGCGCCAGGGCGGAATCTAGTCGATCGAAAAATTAGTAATGGAAATGTGTACATCAAATATTTTTACATAGTAAGTAAATTCATGTTTTGGCAGCCTGATGGATTTACACCTACAAACAGCATAGGGTATATGATTTACAAAGAAAGGTTAGACAGATAAAAAATAAAAGAAAAAATAGCAAAATTTTAATTATCCAGTTAAGCTTTAATAATCACTTTCAAAGAGGTTGACTTGTCAACGTAAGAATATTAGTATTGTCAGTCCGGTAATCAACCATCAACAATACATTCAATAAACCATTTCCATTTAATTCTCATTTTCTGAATTAAGAGAAGTTCTGAGTATCGAGATTTAAATCTAAGCGAGTTTGTAACACGTACTTCTGTCTTGGAAAGAAATAAGACTTCGAAGTTTTAATAATGTCTTTACTTTGTCGCGTTGTACGCAGAGCTTCGGAATTTTTTTACTGTCTGCAACGAGTAGTATTTTACTTCTGTAACTTAGGCTCATTTAAATTATAGTGTACAGCTTCACGCTTTCTCATTCATAACAAAATGGCCAGAGGAAATTTAGATGAAAGACACTCCTCCAACGTCACTTTTCACTCAATTATCGAGACACGTAATATCTGTATGTTAAGTTTTAAAATAAATGAAGAACTAAACGAGCGAAGTATCAAACCCAACAGTCGTGTTGGCAGTAAGATGGTGTGGCGCAGCACAATGACGACCTTAAAGTTTAAATTATAATAATTGTCACTTATTTTGTATTTAGTGACATTATTTGGTCTATTAATTACTAAGCTAAATGTAGTAGATTCGATCCCTACAAAGGATAAAGCTTCTATGATTAGCTTAAATTTATTCTTCATTTAACAAGATTTATTTAGGAAGTGGAGTGTCCATTTTATGTTCTTATAGAATTTCTAAGAATTCTATTTCTTTCTTTCTAATAGGTTACATTAAAGACAATATGCATACGAGTATGTTAATAGACTTCTCAATATAAATTTTAAGAAGATAGAAATACGACTCCAAAATGCCATAGATACGAGTGTTGACAAAGTAACTTAACGCAAATAATTCCATTTTTGATTGATTTTGGAATTTGAACCCATAGTTACTGTGCTCACATATATGTTATGATGCCACCGTCATAGAATTTGTTAGAAAATAATCTGCGTTAGAATAAAGCACGTACTCTCCAACATAATCGAAAGCTGTTAATATAGAAAAAATATCCGCAACTAAAGCTTCTTAAGAACAGGACTATACGGAACTTTGTTAATTTAATTTTTTTTCTTTATACCCTCAATCATGTCCCTCTCACCGTAAAGTAGATATATCTGGAAATATCCAAAAACTAGGTGACCATTGCTGTTTTTCTATACATTTTTAAAAAGTTTTCTTATGTAACCGCCTTTGTATATATCAGAATGTGATATTTATAATATTTTCGTAATAGTAGTATGGACTAAAGGGATTTCGAGGAAAACCGTTTCGTATTCAAGGTACCACCACTCTATTTATCTCTAGACATTCACATCACGTAATAAATCGGTATTATTTAATCTTTGTACCCGCGACGTATAGAGGTGTATTATACTTTACCATATTTTTATTGTTTAGTGCGTGTTTTGTTTTATTTTCATAGCGGTGTGGAGAAGAATTCGTTGCTGAAAAAAATATGTATTACATACTTTACGATCTTACTTTACTTTACATTGTATATTATATGTATTTATTAGGATACGAGATTGTTTATTCGTTCAAGTTTCTAGATAAGATTTTTATCGAAAGTGACTTGTCTAAAGTGATTTTGTAAGTGTACAGATTTTATTTTAATTTAATATAAATAGCGTTTCAACGAGTTCATCACACGACCTGTTACATTTGGAATGAGAAGAAGGAACCGTAAAAAATATATTACTACCCTCTAGCTCTGAAGTTAAAAACTATAAATATTTAATAAGAAACTTTACTTTGCTGTTCATAATTCGCACTCTTATATAAACCGCAAAATAGGCAGAGAAAACCTAGTGTTAGAACACTTTGTTGAGTGGCGCAACTCAACGCCACACTGTAAAATAAAATCAGAGCAAGAAAATGATATAAAGTCACGTACTCTACAAGTAATCGGGGTATCGAACTGACAACCATCGCATCTATAGTCATACAACATACCATACCTCAACAAAGGTTAATAAACATAATAATAATACTTCATACCACATAAAACCTCACAAATTATCAGCTTGATTAAATGTTTTAACATAATAATATGTGTAATGGCCTTATCACCGCAAGTGATTTCTTACTGACAACCAAGAAGATATATTAGACTATTAATAGGATACTTATATATATATTTGCAAAAAGTATAAGGATTTTTTGTAAGCTTTATATTGTATCCCATATATAGCAGGTGGGTAGGCACAGGGAACCTGGAAACCTAAAGCATAAAGTTACTACATTCCCATTAAGTCGCTTTCATATCTCTATTCCGCCAAATTCTGAAGATATTGCGTGGAGACAGTGTAGGAACTGAACAAAGCGCTATGTCTTGTTAGCAGAGCAAATAAATAAACATATAAAGTTGTTATTTTTTTAGAGTAGGAATTGACCCTACTAGCTGTCGTGTCTTGTATATATGAAATTTCTTATATCAAACTAATATATATAGAAAAAACATACAATTAAGTAATAATATACAAACAAATATATATATATATATATATATATATATATATATATATATATATATATATATGAGAGTATGTGCTTCGTTCCATTGCTACGACTACTTCCATATTAACATCTATATATTTTTTATACAAACAATGCTACAAGTCTCCTTGTACTTTAGTATAATCTCTTTTTAATTACTCCACAATTATGAGCTTATTGTTCTGCGTTGTTTCGCTAATGACGGAAGTGTAAGTGTTTTGGGGAATTACTTGGAATAACTTGAACGTTTGTTTTTATTATGCAGATAGCGTATTAAATTTTAGTTTCAATATAACGTTATATTACTTTTGAAAGGCCAAATTTAATACGTAGAACAAAAAATAAGGCCGTCTTGGTGTAGTTGTGGACCACGGGAGGTAAAAATAATTAAGTATGTGAGGTAAGGTATTGAATATTTTAATACCCTCGCTCTGGAAACGCAGTGTCGTAGCAGTATGAGTAAGTTCCCGTGTTCTCTCTGCCTATACTGCTTTGAGCGTGAAACTAAAGAAAATAAGTCAAATTTAATCAGATCACCTCAAAAGTAAATAAAATCACACATTCCGCTCACAAATTCACCGAAATCTCTTTACACTTTAAAATATTAGCTCACCAACTCACCGCTCAGGGACACTTGTAGCAAACATTTTTGCCCCTCTCCCAATGGCTGTAAATCATAGGCCGGTTTACAGCGCTGTAAACTGAAGGTTTACGATCGGTGTGATGCGCCACACTAATGTAGGTCCTTCGCTAGATACGGCTTAATAATTTCAAATTTAAAAATCTTACTATTATAAGTATGAGTACAGTGTCTGACTGTACACACGTTGGTCCTGAGTTCGATACCCGATCCGGGAATAAATTATTTTTCATTGAAATAGTAAAAAGACAATTAACGATGTTAAGCTCTGTCACGTAACCAGCAATGTCTCGGAAATAAGGTGGTGTTAAGAGGAATATCTTAACATTAGGTTCTAAAGAGAAATATAGCAAGGTATGCAAAGGCCTTCGCGACTATGTTCAGAATTAAATTTAAAAAAATCTGTAAAATTATTACCTCTACTGGAAAATGTTAAAAAAGTATTTTAGCACACTTATATCGCTGCTTATTTCTTTAAACACAGAGAAAAAAAGCCATGTCTCTTCCATAGACTCTACGTGTCGAACCTCAACCCCGCTTGACCTGTCGCTAATCACCACTCAACACCGTTAACTCGGCTAACTCTGTTAACAACGCCGGCCGTGTTAACGTGTCGAGCATCGCTTAACCGTTACAGCTATATTATGTTTTTGCTGGTTCTTTTATAAAATTATTGGCTATTTTTAATTAATATATTTTTTTTTTCTCCAATTTCCGTGTGTCATATAGTAGTATATTATAGAGTAGTGTTGTGTGGGTAGATTAATTAATTGTTAAGTGTTCCACTGTTCGCTCAATATGAAGATATTGCACCTTGTTGGCAGAAAAATCCGATTTTTTTTTCCTCTACTTCGTCTTCATCTAAATGCCCTCGCGATTTGGTACGGGCGACAGATAGATTAAGATAGTTGGTTTACACTAGAGTTATTTATTTGTTGTATTCAATTATATCTATATTTTATTGTATTTAATTATATATATGAATTTACTAAGTTACAAAGACGTTAAGATCTTTTAATTTATCTATTATTTCTTCTACAAAATTTTTGAATGAATTTATAGAAACAGGGCTATTGCAAATTTCTATTATGTTGTACGGATCTTGAATATTTGTTGCATTGCATGTCATAGAAAAATCCGATTAACTGTTCATTATATTATTGGTAAATAGCTGATCGAAGACAGAACCCAATAATAAAACAATAATTATTTATAATTTATGAGTGCATTTAACAATAACGAATTTGAAAAAAAATGCAAACAAATTCATAATCACTATACACCCACAAATACACACAACATAATAAATTCACACACAAAAACACATTTTCTTAAATTCACAAATACACCATTACGTAAAGGGCTAATAAAATCAATAAACAACCATCTTTATATAGAAAGAGTTTATATTTTATGGATGCAGTTAGAAGGCAAAGTTTCAGGACGATAGAAGTTTTTGAAACAAACAGTGCTAAGCGTGAAATAATAAAACCCTTCATTGGGACACGTAGATTTTGAAATAAGCCCAAATAAAACGATTAAAATACAAAACTTAGATCAACTCGATTTCTATTAATGATGAGGTCTAAGACACGAGTGAGGAGCCTTCTTAAAGGACTATTTAAAACTTTTATATTCTGCGATTTTGCCTGCGTAAATGTTATTTTATTATTATTTTACCTTTTATCGATTTTATATGCAAACCATAAGGTATATTTTATGATTTTTAAATACGTATCTTGACTCTTCACTATTTATTTATTGCAGAAACCTCTAAATACATCCACACAAATTCTTGTAGTTTTTCATATATGTAAATGCATTATTTTAACAACGTAAAAATAACATACAATAATTACATATATTACGAATACTTACATAATTTATAAATTGAAAAATATTTAAGTGTTGGGTAGTCTATTCTATCGAGGAAGTCTAAATGTTATATTCGATGTGTCCTACTGTACCTACGGTCGGAGTTACTCTAGGCACAAATATTGTATCACGCGTAATTCATATTTCTTGGTTAATTCTATTTAACTACGGGGTAGAAGCCTGTGAAGGCTAGTGAAATATTAAAAAAAATATAATATCACAATATATTTTCATATTCATAAGTCTCCTAAGCCTATAACTTACACCATAAAAGCAAGAGTTGCTTAAGACAATAACGCTGCTGAGCAAACTTCATCCCATCAATTTTATTATCGAACTTTGTTAAGTTCACCCTGACTTGCCATTCTGCTATTCGCATCACTGCTTGGAACAAGGAAGGAGATATGATAATCATTCGCTCTTCTATACCCTGAAATCTAGCTTTTTTTCTATATCTTTACTTGGTGTTTGTAGCTATAAATAGTTACGAATGTGTTTTTTTGATATAACCTGTTAGGTAACTCTTAATATTCAGCTTGATGCTAACAGGGATACATCTATCTATTTATCTATCAATTTCAGAGGGAAACTAATGTCTTAACACTCTGTTCCTCACTTGGTACTCAATTTTTGGAGACATTCCGTGATGAGTGCGGAGTCCACGGCGCACTTTGCCTTATTACCAAAGGAAGGAAATAATAACAAAAGCGCCTTTAAGAACTATTATTATAGATAAGCGTATCGTACATAAAAATAAATAACACTACTCGTATATAAAGCTAATAAAAGATTATGTACATTTAGTGCTTTTTGGTGTTTTCTTTTGTGGTGAACAAGAAATGTATTATTATTGTAATTAAATGAATAAGAAAAACACCTCTAATTAATGTTCGAATGGGTATACATAATAAAAACTATGGATGTAATAAAATTTTAAATAGAAAGAGAAAATCACATACCACCACAGCGTGTCTCGTATGTAACGACACGCTGACAGATATGTGTTAATTGGAACATGTCCGACTCGACTGCACTCGATGGTCATTAGTTCAAATTTGACTCGAGGGAGTGACCACTCGAGGGAGTGACCACATACTATATGTATAAGTAAATCATCATCAACTAAACATAGTTCATTTTGCTCAAAGCTACTATAACAATGTTTAGTAATAAATAAATATAAGATTATTTATCTATTTATACGCCGTATGATTATACAATGAATTTATTATATAAATAAATAATAGCACGGCTTAGGAATGAAATTTTCGCTTCTGTGTACTTCAAATGTATTTTTGTAACTAATAAATTATTGTGAATCTGTAAATTATTGCTCTTCTATATTCTTTTCAGGTCTGAAAGTCAGTCTGTGAACCGATGGGAAATTATTTGATATTCAAAGAATTAAGCATGTCACTTCTTGTATTAAACAACATTGTTTTAATTTGACTTTATTGTACTTTGTTTTCAGTTTCACGCTATATTCCGCATGTAGCACTGTAAATGCACTCCACTCGCCACTTTCTGCCAAATTCTAGAGGCATTACATATTGAGTGGCGAAACTCAACGACACACTTTGTCTTGACACCAAAACGACGAAATACATATAATAGATATTTCATTTCCTCGAGTGGATATTGAACTCAACCTGTCGCGTTTACAGTCACAAGCTTGTGCCACTACGCTGTGACTCTGTCTTGTATCTTTTAATAATAAATAAATAAATGAGATTACTGCCATGTGGGATGTCACTGCGACTATTATTATGCCGATAGTGGTCTCCTGAGGCTATCCTGGTCTGAGGTCAACCAACATCTCCTGAGGCTATCACCTAGCTGTTGGATCAAGAACTAGATACAGAAAGCAGTTTTTCTTGAGAAGACGCGTATTGTGAAGAGGTTCCTCTCTCTGGAGCCCGAACCAACCGATTGTTTGGTTCCTTGTCTTACCTTCAGAAGAGTGATTTTTTTTAATGTATTTTTTATAACAATTTATATTTAAAAATGTTTATTTTTCTTAATTAATAAGAGTATAAAAAATATTATTATTAAAAGATCGCCGCCATTTAAATAAAGTGACAGCCACGACTGATATTTCTTTTTATAATAAATAAAACAGATAAAAAATAAATAGGCTTCTTGCTGTATCCCGCAAATGTCATGGTAAGCAGAGGGCACCGAGTGTTAAGACACTCCATTCCCTACTTTCCGACGAATTGCTGGAGACTTTACGTGTTGAGTGGCGAAACTTAACGCCGCTCTTTACCTCGACACCAGAGCGTGGAAATGAAAATGCAAAAGAAATATTTTACCTCTTCGAGTGGGGATCGAACCCACGACCATCGCGTTACAGTCACACCTTTGTGTCGCTGCGCCACATGATAATAAATAAATATATAAGTAAATAATCTGTGCATTTTGATCATTCCTTGGCCTCTGGCCTATACAAGCCATACAAACGACATGTGACACTCAACCCAAATCAAAGATCAAATATATTGAAAGGGAAATTAAAAGGATTCGACGTAAGACAAAAAGAGCTCGGGATTAAGAAATCAAGGAGCGGATGCGGAGAGGATAATCCGCGCTGATGGATCGCTGGTCCTAATCTCCTTCTGCCGTTTTTGAGTATTTCCGTTGACCGGTTTTTCTTTGCAATCCAAAAATTTACGTGGTTTAAAATTAATAAAATATTATATATTGTTTGAAGTTGTTACTTGTGCAACGAACACTATAAAATAATATTTATTTGTATTATTAAACGTTGCCGTCGTTGTATCCGACTGTAAAGTGTCGCAGGTGAGTGTGTTCGGAGAGAGGAGTTATTTTTGCCTTGCTATAAGTAGTATGTGTGTAGTGTTAAATATTGTCTCTTAAATTTATAGAGGATGAAGTAGTCAATAAACTGAGATAGTTCGAATTTTCGTTTAGAATAACTGTTTGAAATAAATGAAACAGACGGATGTCTGAAAATAGTGTTCATATTAGAAAGATATTCCAAATGCAAAATGATCCGTTTGTTAACATCATAATAATATTTACTTCAAATTTATATACAGCTCAAAAATGTGAGTTTGAAAATTAACTCTATTTTATAAATCACTAAGTTCATAAAATCGCTGGTTACTTAACATAAAATTACACAGAACTCAAAGAGAGGGTTAGTCTAAAACATTTATTCCATAGTTAATATAGTTACAGAAGAGTTTGTAATATATTTGGGTAATCGAGTAATTTGTCGACGCGGATTGAACCATTTATTTTCAGGTGAGACTTCGTCCCGACCTGTACATTAGGAGCGGTATTTGAATGCCGGGAATAGAATTGCACGAATATTTAAGTTTGATGCCATAATAGTATTTTTACATTACTATACCTTTTATTTAGTATGACGAATAAAGATAATCTATATATATATATATATATATATATATATATATATATATATATATATATATATATATATATATATCTTTTTAGAAGTGTCATTACAATTAGTTTTACTTAAAACATATTATGATCTAACTTTAAGGGTTTACACATTAATATTTTACTTATTAGTAAATAAGATATATTATTAAAAATAATTAACAAAAAGTATAAGCAATAAATAAAGTCTGTCTGTTTCTGTCTTTCTATTTTTTCTGTTGCATATTGAATTTTATATCAAATATTTTTTAAATTATTATAATAATAAATAAAGTTATAATATTATATAAAAAAATTAGCAATTATTTCGCAGTTTCAATAATAAAACACAAATGTTTACGATCTAGCATTAATCCTATTAGTATTCTGGCGTTAATCACTATCCATAACCGTATGTTATTATAACTACTTTGAATTTCATAGCGAAAATTATTTTGATTATATATCTTGTTTGTCTATGATACAATTTTAGACATATTTTTTTTGTGTTAATATTATTTAACTATTATGATTGGTTAAATAATAAGTATCTATCGAATAACTTTTACATATATATTTATAATAAGATATACGGAAAAAAAATATTTTTAAATTAACAGCATAGTTTTCATTATATTTGATTATTTGTGGTTAATTAACAATGTTAGTAAAAACCCGATTTTTTGTAGTAACAAATAGGCATAGAAAATAAATACAATAAATCAATTCCATAAAACCACAATTTTAAAATTTAATGTTATTTAAATTAAAAAAATCATATTATGGCTCGAATTTAAAATAAAAATCATAAAAGGGTTATATAACATATTGCGAAATGAAAGCCGAACGTACGTACCAAGTTGTAAAAGTTATCCATTCTAAGTTGTTTGCTTATAAATTTCTCAAAGTTACACCAACTTTGACGTAAAATGAGCTGAACTTACTGAGTGTGAATATAAACAAATTTTCGCCACCCATCTAAAATTACTTATAAAGTATAAGTTATAAGTTATTATGGTGTGAAGGCTTAAATCATGCGACATTTCATCTTAATCAATCAAAGTATTTTTATATTGCTTTCTTTTTCAACGTCACGCTGTATCCTGCATGTGGTAAGGTAGACAGAGGCAGCCTACTGGTCTTCGGAGAAAAGTTTATTCTGGATGCATTGAGTGTTGAATGGCGGAACTCAACGCCTGGCTTTACTTCAACACCAGAGCGAAAAAATTATAATATTAATATATCATTTTCTCTAGTGGCTATCGCACCACAACCTGCCATGTTTACAATCACACTCTTGTGCTCCTGAGTCACAAATGGCCTCTATTATATGTTGCTACTTCTTCACATATTAAAAAGATTTATGTATTATTTTATAGCGCTTCTACTCCGTTTGCTTTATGATGATTATTTAATTTTTCCCGACTGCTAAGGAAAGTATGTTTTTCGCGCGCATCTTGTATGTATGTATGTATGTAATATTCTTTATTACCTCATATCTCCAGAACCGCTAAACAGATTAACATAATTGAGCTATCGTTTTTAGTTTTAAGCAGTCGGGTGTTTTTGTTTTTTTAAATATTTTATTATTCTTACATTAATATTGTATCCCACACATGGTAGGTTAGGCTGACCGAATCTAAGAACTTGGTATTGAGACATTTTCCGCTTAATTCTCGAAGTATTGCCTGTTTCGTGGCAGAATTTTATATTTTATTTCCTCAAATGGGAATCGAACCAAAAACCTGTCACGTTTACAGAAGCACGCATACACGACTGATCTTGATAATTTATATTTGAATTTAACCAAACATATAATAATTAAATAGGTACATTCATATTCAACAATTTCAAATATTTTGGACCTAAGTAAGCAGAATATTATTTTAATACTGTAAAAGCCTTTGTATCTAAAGAAAATTATATACACTGGAAAGGACAAAAACAACGCCTACGATGGAAATTTCTATGACATCCACCATTATATTCATATTTGAGTTTGTCTTTTGTTGTATGTGACGTATATTTTACTTTATTCTCCGATCTCCGCTTATAAAGTATATATATATCAAGTTCTCGAAATAGATGTATTGATTGTAAAATGAAATAGTTTACTATTGTGTGTGATAAGAGCAGAATATACCTACACACATAAATATTTCTCTATTTTTTAAGGATTCGTTCTTCAAAAAGGAGATACACAGAATAGCAGGTACTAGTGAGTATGTCACTGTGAAAATGAAGAAAAACGTGCTCAACGGGTTTGGGCACGTCGAACAAATGAGTGATGAAGGAATGGCAAAAAAGATTCATGATGGAAAAGTGAGTGGTAAGAGAGGTAGGGGGAGACCTCGGTTGATCTTCGAAAACACAGTATCACAGATACTGGAGGAAGGTCACGTAAAAATCATGACGACCCCCCGAAGAGCATGTATGTTATGAAGAGGTTGATGACAGTGGACGAGGCGAAAGAGATATGTAGAGACCGTAGCGTTTGGCGCTAGAGATAAAGCGTGAAGCTAAGTTAAGTTATAGGAGCACTTTGTTGTTCGTCTGTCAAGACTATACATCTCAAGATCACGTGGAGGTGTTAAGTTTACATCAAATATTCAAATATATAGTCCTTTGAAGCATATAAAAAATCAAGTTTCTAAGTCTACCCAAGAAAAAGATAAAATAAATGATGCATTTATGCATTGATTTGGCTGCATTTCGCATGAAAATCGTCGTATTATCAAAACCTATAGATTTCCCGTTAATTTAAATATTATCTAAAATGATATACAGAGGCCGTCGTGGTGAAGCGGCACAAGGGTTTGAATGTAACGCGACGGTTTAGGGTTGATCCTCACTCGAGGAAGTGAAATATTTATTTACGTTTAGGTTTCTTTTTTTTCCTTTTCTTTTTTTTATGGGAAAAGACATGGCAAACGAGCGTACAGGTCACCTGATGGTAAGTGATCACCGCCGCCCATGACACTGCGTAACACCAGAGGAGCTAATGGTCCGCTGCCAGCTTTTGAGGTGGTTGGGCGCCGGAGCCCGGCATTACCTAATGCGAAACGCAGTGGCATAAAGCCATTACTTCACGCCGGTTTTAAATGCCGGGGGTGGTAATGATCCGGTCGAGTCTGCCCATGCGTGTAGCCATTACTGGCGACGTGACTCTCCCACTCGTACTTTAGTCGCCTCTTACGACACCACCAGTACCAGGGTGATCCTGTTCTAAGCCGGGAACACACGGCACAAATTTTGGCCTATCCTGCTGTGTGCGGGATACAGCGTGAAGCTGATTTATTTTATTTTATTAGTTTTATATGTCTTATTTTCAAAAACTGAAAAAAGATGCAAAATTATTAAATATTTATTTATAAATACCTACTACATGTCACAGAAAAACGTTACAAGCGTATATTTGTAATATATATTTTTTTAATTTTATGTTTGTCATTTTAAGGCTCAGTACCTCAAAGGGTAAAAACAAAAGCTTTATAGGATCACTTTGTTATCCGTCTGTCAAGACCATTTATCTCGAGATCAGGTGTGGGTATGAACTAAATTAATAACATATATTTAGGTCTATGGTCCCTTGAAGCGCTGGAAGAAACCATGCAATGATTTTGTTACTATTGGTATGAAATTAATCGCATATATAAAAGCTATAGGGCTCTTTTCGAGCACCTGCTGTTATAAAATTGAGCAATATAAATAAATAAGAAAAGTGAAAATTTATAAGGAATAAAAGATAAAAAATAGATAAAAAGTATAATTTATTTAAGATCTTGAATACCATGATTATAATAATTATATTCTATAACTCTTCATATTAATACTCCGTACATAATATAATACTTTCCTCGATTTACCTCTATAATAACAATGTGGTCCTTGTAAGTTGCAAAGTATTAGAATTTTCCTTTAGTGGTCCCTCTGAACTAAGCTTTAAGCTCTCGTCCTAATCAAATACAGGCGCTCGTAAAACTTCCGTAATCATAGCCATTCTTCGTCATAAATCTCTTCGAATACAAAATATTGTTTTTCTTCGGCGTCTGAACAGTGGATATGTCCCGTTTAAAGTGCATGCCTTGTTGCCAAGTAGTAGATATATGGTGATTGTTTGCAATTTATATTTTATAGTTTCAAGCTTCAAGAAAAGAACAATTTTAGAGATACCGCTTGAAAGAACTCGACAGCGCTTTTAGAGAAGGAATTCCACATCGACCACAATTGTCTTTTATGTGTTTCAAAAACATGTGATTCTTTTTTATATGCTTAGATCTGCAAAGCTACCGGTTTACATAGATACAGAGTACAGTTAGAGGATATTAACTATATACCTGTAAATATAAAATAATTATAAGCTAGTCTGTAAGCTGATGGTTGAGCAATATTTCGAAACAAACTTCATTTTGAGCATCACGCTGTATTTCCCAGTCCGCTTGATGGCCGTAAGCCGAGGTTCGAATCCCTCAGACGGCGCCCTTACAGTCGTCGACTTGCTCACAGGCATCCACTTAGTGCTTGCATTTCATCAGGGACAGAGTACCTTCTTCCCTACCCAACCAGTGTCGCTGTAAAAGCCAATAGGGCTAACAGCATTATAGCACGCTGTATCTCGTACATAGCAGTGTAGGCAGAAGGAACCTAGTGTTAAAACACTCCGTTCTCCACTTTATGCAAACTTTTTCGTTGTATATTACAAGTATTGTGTGTTCAATGGTGGAACTCAACGCCGGGTTCGCTCAAACATCATCATAAATAAATAACAGTTGATGTAAATAAAATATCAAGTCAGCTTTGTAATAATTGTTTTAGTTTTAGTGGTCTTATAATGCAAATTTACATTTTTATTTGAAAATCATAGAAAATCAGAATCAGATTGGTACAATCAAAACGAATAAACAAACTTTCCTTAGAAAATATCAGCAAAATATGATCGTTTAAGCAAAGAGCCGTCTTGATAAATTGCTGTACAATATAATCTACGGTATAATGAAGGTTTAGACGTTGACATGAGATTATATATCACCATTAAGCCTTTCGATGTGTTGCCGCTTATATGAAACATGTCACTCACAATGAGAACCTCGGATTGGGTATTGGGTTTCTTTGACGCTATCTCTTGTCCATTTGCCATGTCTAGTAATTTGTTACCTATCGAATAAAACAGATTAATATATATTTTTAGTGGAAATTTATGTAAATTATCTTTTATGAGTGATTTTGCAAGACTTAGCGAATCATTATATATATTACAATTGGTGGAATGGTTAAATTACAAATTATTCAAAGAGTTTTTATATAATATTTTTGAATTTACAGTTTTAAAACCAATTCGGGATATATACTGTAGGTGAACGTAAGCGAACTCGTTATTATTATATTTTACTTTTTACACCGAAGGAAAAATTCTCTCTCAATTTGACGCGCATATTCTTTTTAAAATGCTTTTTCATAGTTTTAGAAAAGAAGGTAGAGAGATAGAGGTTGTTCATTTTCCTAAACAAATACATTTTATTTAAAATTCAAATTTACCTGTATTGAAAGAAATATTTTACTTAACGTGTCTCTCTGGTTGGAGGCCATTCGTGGCGTAGGGACACACAGTGTGACTATAAAACTGGCTATGGGTTCGATCCCCACACGAGGAAATAAAATATGTATTTAAATGTATATTTTCATTTCTTCGCTCTGGTGTCCTGGCAAAGCGCCTCATTGAGTTCCGCCACTCAACACGCTATGCCTCCAGAATTCTGCGAAAAGTGGGGAACGGAGTGTCTTAACACTAGGTTCCCTCTGCCTTTCCTTCTGTGTGCCGACTATAGAGTGCTGCTGATTTTTTTGTCTGTCTGGTCTCAATATTATAAAATGTTACATAACGTAATCATCTTGACAAATATTATAACTATTTGTCATCTCTGTTAACTTTACCAAGAAGTTAGAGTCCCTATAATTTGTATTGGCTCTTGCAGTTTCTATTATTCAAGGCGTTTGGCAACAGCTTATGCTATTAATTGTGTGTGTAGAAATGTCACTGTAAAGATGGCTTATATTTATGCATTGTATTTAACTTAAAAACATTCAGAGATCATTTTTATTGTAGTAATTAATGCTTTCAGTCCGCTCGACGGCTGCAAGCCGAGGTTCGAGTCCCGCAGGGGGAGCCCTTACAGTCGTCGACTTCCGTACAGGCAGCCACTTAGCGCTTGTATTTCTTCAGGGACAGAGTACCCTCTTCCCTACCCAACCGGTGTCGCTGTAAAAGCCAACCTCGTGTCCGAAAAAAAGTAATGCTTTACGAACGATAATTCATT
>DWGR01001658.1:0-15450 GCA_018247715.1 Heliconius burneyi | reverse complement strand
TAAAACATAAAAGTAAAATGCCGTTGTAACGTAGCGCCACATTGTTGCATTGTAAATACGAAAGTTGCGTACCCGATTCCAGCTCAGGGGAATTAATGTATTTCTTTTTCTCGTTCTTATAACAAGATAAAGCGCAGCATTGAGTTCCGCCACTCAAACTGCAGTGTTAAAAAAAATTGGCGATGCGTGGGGAACGCTAGGTTCCCTCCGCGTACTCTGCAACAAGTATTCCACGTCCTCGACAGAACCGCGGCATCTACATGTTCCGGCTGGACGAGAGGCGCGTGGTCGACGCCACGCTGAGCGGCGGGCTGGCGCGCTACATCAACCACTCGTGCCAGCCCAACTGCGTGGCCGAGACCGTCGAGGTGGACCGACACCTGCGCATCATCATCTTCGCGCGACGCCGCATCGCCCGCGGCGAGGAGGCACGAACTCTATATAACTATATATCTACTTGAAACTATCATCAGCCGAAATAGTCAACAATTTATATTTTTAAATATAATATTAATATAAAATCATTAGTTTTTATGTTTCTATATAAATAGTATTTATTTTATTTTAACATAAATATGCGGCGTAAAGCATGTGGGTGCTTAATGTACAATGTAAATTGCAGTTGGCGTACGACTACAAGTTCGACATCGAGGACGACGCGCACAAGATCATGTGCATGTGCGGCGCGCCCAACTGTCGCAAGTGGATGAACTAAAGCACAAGTGATATCATTACGTTTTAAAATATGCTATCGTCTGATTGTAAACGCGACGATTGTGGGTTCAATTCCCATTCGGGAAAATAAGTTATTTTTATTTTTTCGCTCTGGTAACAAAAAGTTGAGTTTTGACTCTCAATGCGGGGTGTAACGTAAACTACACCATATTCTTGAAGAAAGACTGCGCCATTCGCGTATTTACGGTTTTTTTTCATCTATATTTTTTTGATACGTAAGGCTATGAATGTTAGATGTATGTACCAAAGTGATTTACACACTCTTATATCTAAGCAAATGCATATTTTTAACAAAAAGGATTAGCCTCCTTTAAGCTGACGTGTGATTTATAATATAAATAAGACAATATTTACAGAATTTTAATGAAAACTATAAGAATAATGATATTTTTTAATTTGTCAAAAGGGACGTGAATAGAATTAGAATTTTGTACATATTAGTAAGGTTTAAGCATCATTGTTGTTATTAAAATTTTAACGTTTTAGATGTGAATGTTCCGAAATATACTTAGGCTTAGTGTACCGTGTATCATGTCGAGGTTTTTCAATGATTTATTATCTTTCGACATTTTATTATCGCCTAATTTGTTAGCGATTATAGTTTATTTGCTGTTGGATTGATTTATAAAATATTTCCTCTATTACGTATGTATATTCTATATATCCTCTGGGTACTATCGTCACTTCATTTACTTCCCAAACTGGTGGCAAAGTCTATCATTTATAAATTATAATATTTTGTTATACGATAATTTTGAAAGTAAGTGAGCTATGTAGGTAAATAATAGTAGGTTATAGGTTAAGCTACCAAATAGACGAGTTTGCATTTAGCGTCGCAACGCCACATCGTGCCTCCGCCAGGATTCAACGCAGTTTGTAAAAATTACCCCAAACATAGATTAGTATTTTATTTTTACAATAGTCACAACATGGGGGGTGATTGTGAGTTAAAATTAACGCAATCGCAGATGAATTGCTTTTATATCCATATAAAAATATATTTTTTATCGTCTATTAATGTATTGTATATTATATTGTAATAATGGATTTTTACTTACGAATCAATGAGAAATTAACATGAGATCGAAATTACCTCACATTAAAAGTCACAAATCATAAAGCACAATCATCCGCCATCTTCGGGAGAATCTCATAGTAGTTTGTGATGCAGTATTATATATAATATTCTTCGATATTTCATGTAATGTTGGATTTGTGCGCGATTTTATAGCTAGTGTAATTTATAAATAGTATTTTTTACAAATCGTAATCGTATCATGACTTGAAATCATTTTGTAAATTATATTCGAATTGGTCAGGCAGAATATTCTCGTGTCGAAGTAAAAATAATTTGGGTTTCTTTTATCAAGATTATTTATAAATAGTATTTTTTACAAATATTCGAATATTTCACGATTTTATGTTCGTTTTCTTTTGGAATTCTATTTTATTTATTATATATGTTTATAAAAAGAAGACTTATTGGACATTAAATATTGTTAGGTTTAACTTTTTTTATATGATGTAATCCTAGGTTGCCATCTGCAAAGATTTTGTCGAGCAATTTAATTATAAGTTTAATGTGCAATATACATTCAATACAGATTGTAAATATCCATAATGCTGAAGTTAGAAAAAACGTTTTTAATTAATATTAATCATGTATTAGTTTTTACAATTCAATGCATTATATGTATAATATGAGACGTGACGTCGCTTTTCCATCGATTTATTTATTTCAAGCATTCCCGTTTCGCTTACATTATAGAACTGACCGAGCACTGGACGGATTTGTCAAGTCCTAGTGAAGTTATATATTTTAGAAATATTCTATTCTTAATATTTTTTATCACATTATTTTCCTTTCATTAAATTTATAAGTAATATATATAATTTGTTTTATTTTCTCATCATTCTTTCAAAATTTCATCAGTTTATATGGCACAATATGAAAAGAAAAAATAGTATTTATTAGAAGGATAATGAAATCAAACCACATATTTCCATATAAATTTTATTACAAACGGTTTTTTTGAACTTACTGCAAATTATACTTCAAGGAGCAATTAAAGTTATGCTAACAAAGCAATACTTCATTAAAACAAATCATTTGAAATGGCTTCTCATTGTTTTATTCAATTTTATTGTTAAGTAATTTTTAATGAGACTGAAAACATTTTGTGCTTCAGCTTTAATGACAAGCTTTCCAAAACGTTATTATATGTTGAAGTTATTAATAGATTGAGTGTGTCAAGACCAAAGGACCAGCCGTTTAATTATTTTTATTACTTATTCACCAAAAATTAAGATTATGATTACAATAGAAGTAATTTACAAAAATATAATTATGTCGCCTCCACAGATTAACAACACAATGAGTACTATTGAAACGATATGAAAATTATGACAAATGGAATTGGAATGAGAAACAAAGTAAATATAAAAAAATACTAATAATATGATTATATTTTCTTACAGAAATTAATACACAATGATTTTTTTTTGACAAATGTTAATAATGTACAGTGAAAAAAAAATTTGCACCATCACCTACCAGAGACAATGGTTTTAAAACCCTCATTTTAAAGTCAACTGAATTTGATTATCTTAATTAGAAATAAATATAAATTGTAACTGACGAGGTCATTGAAGAAGTACTTATTAAAAGAAAATAATATTTTATAGCAATCTTAAGTGGCAATAAGAAATAAATCATTTAACGAAATGTCTACTACATATAGCATATTTGATCTAACTGATAACACGCACGGTAGATGCGGGTTCGAAGGCCGGGAGAGCTTTATACAATGATACATTGCAAGTTATTTCAGGCGAAGTTATTTTGACCACATTAATATTTCAGCTCGCTAACTAGTTACGTTTGGCTCGTCACCAAAAGAAAAACATTAATAGTATATTTTTGTACTCTTATATTGTAGGTAAGTACATTGAACATTGAAGATGTCAGTAATAACAAAACAAGTCTTTTTTATAATTAATGAGATACTTTTACAAACAATAATTATGGTAGTTTGTGGGGAAGGAAATATTTGTTTGTAAATGTAATGAAAAAAAAAACGATTATAGAAATAAGAATAATTATATAATAAAATAACATATCATTTGTATATATAAAAATGAGCCTTAATGGATGTTATATATTACTAGCTAGCGAGTCAACACAACTCTTTACATTAATGAAAACGTAGCCAGATGCTGCTGTTATGGAAACAATGCCATGATAGATATTCGATTGTTACTAAAAGTTACTATAAAAATGTAAATAATGTAATGCTTCGTATAACAACCGAGAGCATTAAGACAAACCCACCTACATACAGCAAGGCCAATATCAGATAGCCCACAAGACTAAAACTTCTATAAAAAGATAATAGAATTTGAAAGACAGTGAAATGTATTTATTTTATTTATTCTATAAAATCTAAAGTACATTCAAACAAAGAGAGTAGTATTTATGGGCGACTGATCACATTTTTGGCCCTATTGTGTAAGTAGGCCTCAACTAGTGTTGCCAGACTCAGAGTTACTTGGAATGTTATGTATTGTATACACAGCACTGGGAAATCCAGTGATGGGAGATGATATTATGTTAAGAAATACTATTAGAAGACCTTTCATTTCCTTAAGTTAAATCTTAAATTTTAAAACTGGTTTACATTACAATACTAATAAAAGTAATTTGTAAGAACATATCATAAACATATACTTTCTGCAATGTGTCTGGCAACACTAGCGTCCACTAAACATAGGCTACGTGGGGTGAAACTTGGAAGATGTGTTCAGTCAATATACTGTGCGAGCCAACGGAAGCCCTCGCCGTAGCCCTGGCGCTTCAACACCGAACACATGAACAGTTCAAGTGGCCGTCCGGGAAGTTCTGACCGGGATACCTTACCCTGTAATCAAAATTATAATAACTTGAAAAATAACTATAACTTGATATTTAACAAATCATCCGTTTCTTAGGATATTCTGACATTTCTAACATTTGGGTGAAAGTGGAACAAACATATATTCATCCTCACTCAGCTTTCATATTTTATTAGAAGGTAGACTCACCTTTCCAGTAGTCTGCTGGTACAAGTTGAAGAACTGTCTTAGTTCATCTTCACTGGCAGCACCAGGTTTGTCTATTTTATTTCCAAGAATTAAAACAGGGCAATTGCTCAGAGTTTCATCTGTAAGGAGGGAGTCTAGTTCCTTCTTAGATTCTGGCAGCCGGGGGCGATCACATGCATCCACAAGGAAAACAATAGCATCTACTGCAGGGAAGTAATCACGCCATACACGTCTGGCCTGCTGATGACCGCCCAAGTCAAAGGTAGTAAATCTCATGCTACCTATTGAGAGTTCCTCCGATGCTATTGAAACAATATAAAATTTAACATGAATGGAATTGGTATGAAAAAGAAAAACAAGTGAAATGTAAACACAATTACTAGTATTATTATATATATATATATTTTCTCTTACAGAAAGTAATAACGCTCTGGTGTCAGGTCTAAGGGCGGCGTTGAGTTCTGCGAGTAAACACGCAATATCTCTAAAATTCAGCAGGCAGTGGGGAACGGAGTGTCTTAAACACTAGGTTTCCTCTGTGAGCAGGGTACAGCATGAAGCTGAAGTAATAACCACACTAATAAAATTATTTGATAAGTTGCTAATAACATACAAATTTGCACAATTACCTTAATATGCAAAACATATATCGTAAAAGTATGTTTTAATGTCACACTGTATCCCTCACATGATAAGGTAGTCAAACAGAAGCTGTGAACCTTGTGATAAGAAACTCTGTTCCCATTAACACTTTAGATCCCTGCTTTCCACCGAATTCTTTCACCACGTTGTATGGTGAATAGCGAAACTCAACACCGCGCTTTGGCTTGACACAAAAGCGTAAAAATTAAAATATTAAATATTTCATTTTCTCGAGTGAGAATCGAACCCACAAACTATCACGTTTACACATGCACATTTATGACCCATAACTGGCCATAGTGTGCCATAACTGGACTTATGTAAAAACAGGCCTGGCATAAAATATTCAACAATAATGTTAATTAAAAATATTACTATTAGATAAGTCATTAATTTATTTCCCTAAACTTGTTATACATAACTAATCATATTGAATGACCAGCAATTACTTATATTGGCGGTAAAACACACATGTTTCCAGTCTTATATATTTTTAAAAAATATTACTAATCTCTTTATAAGGCCAATTGCTATGATATTACTTTATTTATAAGAAAAAATCATAATTTATATTTAAAATCATCAAGGTTCATACAAGGTAAGCAAAATTTAAATTAGATTCAAGAAGTTTAACTATGTTATCTATTTATTTTATTTTTTATATACAGAGTCAGCGAACCATTTAGGAAAAGAGTATATAGAGTACAATATTTCAAATCCGTACCTAAAGAAATAAATCAAGATGCTTTAACAGTTTGGACATTGGATTTTTTTTCATTTCATGGTTTTTGTCTATACCTGTATTTCGTGTGACGCAATTACGCATAGATATCAATAATGTAAACACTTACTACTACAAAAATAGTACTAAAGGTTAAACAACTTTGAACTTTATGGCCAATACCTACGACTCAATTTTAGAATAAGGTGCGTGCAGTTTTATCATTTATTTTGTTTGAAAAAAAAAATCATATTGGAAAAAATGTTTTAAATTGTATTAAGCTTTGGTAGAGTAGTTAAACCTGTAGTTTCATTTAATGTGTTGCTGACACTTCCACCCTTGTATAATAAAAAATGGTTAAAGGTATGGGAAAAATTTTGAGTTTAATTATTTTAGACACTATAAGGATTTTTTGTGATGATAAACATGTTCAAAAATTATAACAAAGATTGTAATAGTAATGGTATTATTGTTTTTTTTTTAAATTAGGAATAAAAAAAAAATAACATACATTCTTCCTGAAACAAACAGGCACTAAAAATAAAATTTATAATAGGAAAATATATTTCACTGATAACCATAAAATGTATGTTTTATCCTTAGATAATAATTGATAGTAAACTTATAATTAAGTAATAAATTTAAGTGTTGTAACACATCAACAATTTTAAGTTTCATTCTCACTGGGCGATTAAAATATTTTAATTTCCACACATTGGAAACAAGACAAAGAGGAGCTTTGATTTCTGTAACTCAATATGGAATCATGTGAAAATTGTCTGGAAAGTGAGGAATGGAGTGCCTTATTACTAGAGTTCCTTTTATAGTGGATATCATGTTTTTAAAGCTTCACACTACATGTTATACTTACATGCAGTGTGAACCTTTAAAAACATGATAACTAGAATATAATGTTGCTACTCACTGGGATGCAAAGTAGGTACATGTTGAGCCAGTCTGTCATCTTTCAACATGTGCAGGAGTGTAGTCTTGCCAGCATTGTCCAAGCCCAGGAACAAAAGTTTGCCAGATTTCTTATACAAACCTAACATGAAAAAGTACATATAAGTAAAAAAAATGTACATAAAATAATGAAAGTATAGTAAAGTAGAAGTTAAATATTATGAGAGTGGTGTAATCTGCATCCAAATAATATTTCATAAATATAATAATGTGCAACATAAAACGAACAAACATATCAGCCACTAACTATATTTATTACCTATTTAATTTTAACAATTTAGCATTTTTTATAAATAATACATTTCAATCTTTTTTTATTTGGTAACAGCCCATTTAATTTTAAATATGAAAGTGAATGTGCATGACTATAATTCATAGTAAATATTTTAAATAGGTAACATGTAGATTATGAATGAGTATGAGAATAAATATTAGGATTGTAATAATATAATTTTACACACTATTATATTATGATACACTTACCCAAGAATCCCAATACCCCAGTGAACCAATCCCAAATAAACATTTTGAATCTGAAATATATGTATAATTTATATTAATTTATAATATCACAGAATTTTGCACAAAGAACACTTGATTATTTAGAGTGACTTGCAAAACTAATGACAATTAAATGTTTTAAAGTCAAAATGCAGAGTTGAACTGGTAAGACACTTCCAAGACAAATGATCATATATTCTTTAGAGATTCATCGCGAAACGTAGTATTGCGATAATGAATTGGGTAACAAATGACAGAACGTCATTTGCGTAGTTGAAACTTCGATCATAAATTCCCCAAAGTTGAAAATCAAATACTCACTTATGAAAATTGTACTAGATTCACTAACACTAAAAGAGGTTTATCACACTATTTTGCCCTTATTTGTAATTTGTTTCGTCTCAAAAATTTACGATATTCTTGACGACGGAATATCAATCTGTTGGCAATGACGTACACTACTTCCGGAAGTCGTTAGTTGTCACACTGTCTGCTGTATGGATGCATTCATATTTAATGACACGCATGTAGTGATCAATAGCAAATAAAAGTTTAAGTATACTGTTTTAGAAACGTACAAAAATTGGAACCTTGGAATCTGCTACCGAAAAATTTGAATTATTTAGATTTGTCATGTGGCCAGAGATAATGCTATTTATTAACATTTTTAAAGTATTGTTCCATACTTGGGAAAGAAAAATACTTTTCTAGAAATGTATGAAATTATTAAATAATATTTAATTTTTATTTTTTAAGCTATTACGTAAACAAACAGTCCACATACATACATATAAATAAAAGAGCATCATAATAAAATATATAAATGTAACACCAACACCGTTTACCACAGATTTATATAATACATATAACAATATTATTATTTTTTATGGGAAAAGCATGGCAAACGAGCGTACGGGTCACCTGATAGTAAGCGATCACCGCCGCCCACGACACCGCGTAACACCAGAGGAGCTACTGGTGCATTGCCAGCTTTTGGAGTGGTTGGGCGCCGGAGCCCGGCATTACCTAATGCAAAACGCAGTGGCATAAAGCCACTACATCGGAACGCCGGTTTTAAATGCCGGGGGTGGTAATTATCCGGTCGACTCTGCCCATGCGTGTCGCCATTGCTGATGGTGTGACTCTCCCACTCGTACTTTAGTCGCCTCTTACGACACCACCAGTACCAGGGTGATCCTATACTAATCCGGGAACACACGGCATATAATCCAAATACATTATTTAAACAGTGAATATATTGCTTTCTTTAAACTGCTAGGACGCGTTGCCGTAATATATATGCCACGGGATGTAGCGCGGCCGAAAAGGAGACATTTTGGGAGCAGTTTGAAGGGGTTCTACTTGCTGTACCGTCTTTTTTTTATGGTAAAAGCATGGCAAACGAGCGTACGGGTCACCTGATAGTAAGTGATCACCGCCGCCCACGACACTACGTAACACCAGAGGAGCTACTGGTGCGTTGCCAGCTTTTGGGGTGGCTGGGCCCCGGAGCCCGGCATTACCTAATGCGACACGCAGTGGCATAAAGCCACTACTTCACGCCGGTTTTAAATGCCGGGGGTGGTAATTATCCGGTCGAGTCTGCCCATGCGTGTCACCATTGCTGGCAGCGTGACTCTCCCACTCGTACGTTAGGTTAGTCGCCTCTTACGACACCACCAGTACCAGGGTGATCCTATTCTAAGCCGAGAACACACGGAAGTTATCTTAGTTGGGTTGACTTGAACGGTCACTTCGGTAAGGCTGCTGAGCCGTATTAACGTGTTCACGGTGGTTTTGGGAACGGTCTTCGCAATGCAGAGGGAGAAAGTATTCTGAGAACGTATAAGAGCGGGTCCCACTCAACTCAAATTGACTACTTACTGACCAGACGGTGTCATATGGGCAGGTTAAATACCTGTAAGGTCATTCCAGGCGAAAGCCTAACAGCCCAACATCGCCTTATTGTCATGGACTTTAACGTCACTCCGAAAAAGAAAGTAGCCGAGAAACGTAGGCCTCGGATCAAGTGGTGGTTGTTGAATGGACCAATGCAGACCGACTTCCTGGCAGAGGTGAAAAGTCATAATCTTTCGACGGACACTGAAACTGCTCAGGATGCTTGGAATCGTGCTCAGTCAGCAATCATTGCGGCGGGCAGGCGAGTTCTTGGCCTTTCTAGAGTGGGTCGTGTCATCGACAGGGAGACATGATGGTGGAATGATAAGGTGCAGGTTACTTTTGAAAAGAAGGCTGCCTTTAAGAAGTGGCAGCAATCTAACTCTCCTGAAGACAGACTGGAGTACATAGTAGCTAAACGTGCCAGAAAAAAAGAGCTGTAGCCAGAGCCCACAGTGAGAATTTGTCACCATTGTATGATAAACTCGAAACTGTGGAGGGACACAAGCTTATTTATAAGCTGGCACGTTCCCGGGATTAAGCTACGCAAGATACCACAAAATGTCTTTCCGTCTAGGATTCTCAGGACAAGCTGGTCTGTAGTCATGCCTCTGTGGTGGAGAAGCTACTTCCAGGATTTGCTGAATACTCAGCACCCATGCAGTCTTCATCACTACCCACCGCCTAACCTTGGACCTATTGCCACAATAACCCTTGACGAAACTCGTAATTGCCTTCGACGCATGAAAAACGGAAAAGCGGTGGGACCTGACGACATTTCGATCGAAGCGTGAAAATATTGGCGAGACTAAACTCTTCCAGATTACAGTAGGGGTTCACCAGAGCTCGGCTCTTAGTCCGTTCCTATTCAATGTGGTGCTCGATACTGTCTCGGCTAACATCCAAGACCAGCCTCCATGGCTAATGATGTATGCCGATGATATAGCGGAGCTGGAGCAGGTTGACTTTACGCTCCAGCGTAAAGTGTGTAAAGTAACCTGTGGAAGGGTAGACTTGAGAACGGCGGTCTTAAGCTAAATGTGTCCAAGACCAAGTACATGGCCTGCGGGAGCCCGGACTCGGGCACTATCCATATCGGTCCTGAACCAGCCGTTAAGTCGAAATAGTTCAGGTAGCTTGGTTCCGTTATGCACGCGTCTGGAGGCATCGATGACGATGTCTATAACTAGATAAGGACTGGCTGGGCTAAATGGCGGGTCATTGGTATGGTCTGCGATCGTAGGATACCGCTCAAACTCAAGGGTTTGATATATAAGAGCAGCATCCTACCGGTTCTTTTGTACGGCAGCGAATGTTGGCCAGCACTATCTTGGCACACTCAGGAGCTTCACGTCACGGAAATGAAGATGCTGAGGTGGATGTGCGACGTAACGTGGTCTGACAGTTCTTACAATATTATAAATTAACATTTACATTATACTAATTGTCAATACATATTGTACGCTTAAAAATAAAAAAAGGTGAGTTTTTTGTACGACACGTACTAAGGCACTAGCAAATCGGTTATTATAATTATATTCACATGCATAAATTCCTTGATCTAAAATGTTGATTATAAAATTAATCATAAATTCCTTGATTTAAAATGTTGATAATATAATTAATCATTTATATAGTATGAATAAATTATTAATTATATTATCAACATTTACATAACCTGATCTTTAGATGCCTAAAATATGATCTTCAATTACTAATCATTGTATTAGTTAAAATACACATTTTATTATGTACTGTCATATATATTTGTTTATAATAATTGAAAATTGTAACACAATATCACGCTTAAAAATATTAGGTATGTATTTATTTAATCTAATAAAATATGATATTTGTATGATTTTACTTGTTATGTATTTATATATGACCATTACAAAAGTCGGTTTATATTAATAAACTATAATAATAATTATTAAGTCAATGTAATTTTTCATCGTATCAAGAAATTGTTTTGAGTTATTTACTCAAAACAATTACTAGTTACGATGTAAAATACAGTAAAAATATTACGATGCTGTCACATTTCAATATGACATTACAATGTCAATTCGACAAGTTGATGGAAACATTTCTTGCCGGAAGTCTTTCTAGTGTTTGACAGCTTTCAAAGCTAAAGGTATAAGAAGTATTTTATGTTAAAAGTTAATTTATTGTGTGATTATTTAAGTAATACTATAAGAATGTCATAGATAGTTACTTAATTTATAAGTGTGCAAGTTTATGAAACGAAAAGTGTGCGGATTGTTTAGATTTTTTAAGGTTAGAAAAGTGCTATAGAAGTGTTGTTGATTTCAGGCTAAACCATGGCTCCGAGAAAAAACAAAGTTGCGAAAGAGGAGGTACAGGTAACTCTCGGACCACAACATTTGGCTGGAGAAACTGTTTTTGGAGTCGCCCATATTTTCGCTTCTTTCAATGACACATTTGTCCATGTTACCGACTTGTCTGGCCGGGAAACTATTGCCAGAGTTACTGGAGGCATGAAGGTCAAAGCTGATCGTGATGAAGCGTCGCCCTACGCTGCTATGTTGGCCGCTCAGGTTCGTTCATCCTTTTTAAGAAGTAAACTATTATTTGTAATGTTGTGTTTACTATAACCTCACTACCTGTAGAATTTTTATTATTGTTATTTAGTTTTGTACACACAACTTTTTCATCATCACAGTGTATCTCACATGAAACAGGGTAGGTAGAAGCAGTCGTATTGTTCCTTGTGTGGGAATTGAACCTACAACCTGTCACACTTGATCACACACTTGTGCCTACTGGTAACTGATTGCTCTGAGATAACATTATTTATTATATATCAATTCCAAATTTTAATTACAATTAACTATTATGATTAGTTTGCTGAATTGTTTATTTATATTACCTTTCTATAAAATTTAATTTAATAAAATACAATTATAAAGGATGTTGCTGAAAAATGTAAAACCCTTGGGATCACTGCTCTGCACATCAAGCTCCGAGCAACTGGTGGCAACAAGACTAAAACTCCAGGACCCGGTGCTCAGTCTGCTCTCAGAGCGTTGGCACGTTCCAACATGAAGATTGGTCGCATTGAAGATGTAACTCCAGTACCATCTGACTCTACCCGTAGGAAGGGTGGTAGACGAGGACGCAGGCTGTAAATTTTTAGTATAAGCAACTGTGGGCTGAAATACAAAGGTTTACAGTTTTTGTGCTTTTTATTTACCAATATTTTTAGATATTTTGAAGTAATTTTAAGTGTTTTAAGATTTCTTTGCATTAAAAGTGAATAAAACACTTCTGGATAACTATATGTAGGCATGACACATGTTTAGTGCCCATTATAGTCTGATGTGCTGACAATAACTTATATATTTAATACATATTAATATAATAAATCTGAAGAGTAGGTGGTTGTAAGCACTAATAGCAGGAACAACAAACTTTTTTTAGTCCACTGTTTGAGGGCCGTATTATCAATGTTAATTATTTTGATGTTATCTACTGTATTTGTGCTCAGAGTTCTAATTTCATTTACTATAGAGGTGATGCTTCAAGCAAAAGCTAGTATAAAAAAGTAAAATGAAAAAAAAGGGTCTTGTTAAAATTGAACACAATACTAAAGTATTATTTCATTGAAAACCTGGACCTTGCTATTGAATGCTAATGCTTATATTTGGTTATTATTGAATAAAAAATACTAAATAAAAATAATTAAATAAATAATTTGATTTAAAAATACTAATAGAATTAATTGATTCTACTGATTTAAAAAATACTAATACAGTTAAATATGAGAATTGAATCTTTAAGCAGTTGGTTATAAACATATTAAAGTAAATTATTTATTTTTTCAATTATTCTTGATTACATAAAAATGTCAGTCCTACAGAAAACTACTATGGCTTGGAGAAGCCATCAAGAAACGTATTTTATTTATTTTTAGTATTTTTTCTTAGCTTCACTTTTTGTCACAGTTAAAGCTGAGTAGGCAGAGGAGGGAGTAGAATGTTAAGACACTGTCGACAACTTTCCGCCGAATTTTGTTAGCATTAAGTGTTGAGTGGCGGAACTCAACGACGCACTTTGCCTTGACACTAGAGCTAAGAAGTGAAAAGATTTCATTTCCTCAAGTGGTAAGTGCACCCACAACGTTAAGTCACACTTTGGGCCCCTGCACCACGAACGGCCGTCAAGTTGCTATTTAAAAAATATTTTTTTTTAAAAAAAAAAAGATCTATTTAAAAAAATATTTTTTTTACTTTCAATTGTCCATATGGCAAATCTAACATTACATTTTAAAGACGAAAACCAGGAGTGGTATGTTTGATAAATAAATATGATACATTTTAATGACATTACATTATGTTCACTTTCCGTCTGAATATTAGAAGCAAGAAACATATATATATATATATACTAGATGAGAAGGTTCTTGTTAAGTTGAGGAACTCAATGCTGCACTTTGTCTTACCAGAATGTGAATCGTGCTCTTTTATCATCGCGTCTACAGTCAGGTGCTGTCAAACTGTTCAACTTCATGCTGTATCCCACATGTAGCAGCGTGCCTATCAGCTCGACGAAATTAAAATATTTCATTCCCTCGAGCGGGAATTGAACCCACAACCTGTCGCGTTTATATTTACACGTTTGTGGCGAAGGAGCGTCACTACTGGCTTCTAATTATTTTTTCTATTTATCTATATTTTTCTACTGCTAACTGGACATAACATAACATGTTATAAGAAAACAACATTTCGAGAACAATGGATGTCAATAATATATTAATATTTTAGATAAATAAATAGTTACTATTTAATGTACATACTATATTTTCTAGGATTATACATTTTATTTTACACACAATATTCGATTTAAAAGTTTCGTATGTCATAACGATTGTCTGCTTGATTATTATACACAATATTGCACTGTTACAGTTCTCCATATGTATATTTGTGAACCTCAGATCACATGAAAACTATACCTAATTTGAATATATTATGTTACTATAATAATATTTAGATTTATTTTCCAAAACATTATTTATGTATATATTTTACTACTTGTAATTTATTTGGTTGTTAAGTCACCTTATTTATTTCATTTTTACCTGTATCAAATCAAACTCAAAATATCGATTTCATTCAATGTAAATAAGAATACATTAAGTGATTAAAAAAATAAAAAAAATCATAATGAGATCATCAGGTCCACTCTAAAAAGCTCCTGGAGCATTAAACCTAAACTACAATTTTTAATTTAATTTACAAACATCTTTCTAAAATGTTAAAAAAGTATCATCTAAAATTTTTTTAATATATTTACTTTGTGACCTATTGTATATTCTGTTAATATATAAATCTTTAAAATGTTATTGAGGCGATGACTACAAAAAAAAAGAGGTGAAATGCTCACATGCTAGTTGCATTACACATTGTTATAAATTTTAAACTAAAACAACTATAGGTATATTTTACAAATTTTCATAATAGAAATGTTCGTTCGAAATATAACTTATGAAAAGCAAAACATTATTCAAATACTATAATCTAATATTATTCAATTTGTATTGTAAAACAAATATTTTAGCTATTAATTCGCCACGCAGTAAGTCAACACGATATGGCAAGTAAAAGTCAAAAAACAATAGTCAAAACAATAAATATTAACCGCGACATAGTTACAAATTATAACTCCCTCAATACATATATTACAATATAGATAGATATATTACAATTACAAACATTTACGATCCAAAAATAAATGAAAATAGCCATATTAGAAAAAAAGCAAACTGTTCTACCAAACATAGAACTATACTACATTTAGAAATTCAATCTTTACTTAGGCCCTTTTTAGCAGGTATGTGTATACATACAGGGTGTAACACAATCGACGATAAACTTTTAGTGCTT
>DWGR01001657.1:0-15453 GCA_018247715.1 Heliconius burneyi | reverse complement strand
GGATTATGACATCTTCTACAGACCAGCTCCAAGATCTTCGACTGGATATAGAGTTACCGATACTGGTATACCTGGAAGAATATTTAATGGTGTACCCGATTGGTTGTACGAAGGTAAGTTTGTTTTAAAACTTAATTGTATTATATATTTTTGTGTCATGTCTTTCATGTAAATATATATACTCGTATATATTTTAAGAATGTAAAATCATTTTTTTTGTTGTTTTGACACTTTTGGATTAATTTTCAAGGAATAGCGTGTTAAGTGGCGGAACATAACACCCTATTGTCTTGTTACCCAGAAATATACAATCATTAATCCCTCCAAATGAGAATCGAACCTACAGTCGTCTCGTTTATTATCAAAAAAAGTGTCACTGCCTCACGGTAGCCTCATAATTTTTTTTAACCTAAAACAGACAATCGTAATATTATTTACCTATATATCAAATATAATGATTTCGCAATATTATTTTAAAGCAAACCTAATGTACTTAAATGAACACAATAATAAACTAGCTAGCTAAACTCGCAAGTCAATTTTACCCTATTTTAAACCAATTCGGTCTTCAAGCGCGGTCCAGTGGAAAGGAATTTCGGAATTAACTAGAAATCTTGAGATGCCATCCCGCTTTACCCGTTTAAGCTACAAACTACTATAGATAATGTAAAAAACTTAGTACAATTTATTAAAAGCTCTAAACAATAAAAGAAAAACGTTCTGGTAGTTACCAATAGCAACGAGGCTACAAAAGAGTTGCAACACAAGTGGCCCACATCGTCGTCAGTAGTTTACCAAACCTTTTGAAACGTTTCAATACGATGACTATAATACTGTTAAAGTGCTTCGAAATACGCTTTTAGATTTTGAAGCGCGGGTTTTATAAGATTTAAAATACTTAGAAATTGTGTCAATAATCTTTTCATTTCAGTCTTATTGAGTTTTAAATTTACGAGGCGGTCGTGTAGCAGCGGTATGGGATTTGACTGTGCTGTATTGAATGCGACGGTTATGAGATCGAATCCCACTTGGGGTCGTAATTTTTTTCTTTTCTTCATCTCTCATCTGCTAACAAAACGAAGAGCGGAATTGAGATGCGCCAATCAAAAAGTGGCAAACAGAGTATCTTAACACTAAGATCCCTCTTATTTGTATTTGCACGTTGAAATTTTCACCTTCTCGGTTTATCTCACAATAGATAAGGTAAAAAAAATTGATGTCAATACTCTCCTTTCTCTTCTTGTTCTTTGGATTTCAGACTTTACGTGTTAATCGGCAGAGTCAACAACGCCTTGCCTGATACATCAAATCTTATTAGAGCGGCCAAACGAAATAATTTAAATACTAATTCCCCGTAAGGATCAAAATTATAGTAATCACGATTACAGTCAGATGCTATTCCACTGCGCCACAAGTGACTCAAGAGTAGTTTCACTAATAATAAAAGAAAACTTAAAAGGTTTATATACGAGACATGTTTGTATGATCATATACATATGTATATTAAATGCAATTTTCCAATGAACCTGCATTTTCGCCACAAGAGGCACTTAGCTCTATCGTTGTGTACCCTCATCGTCGATACGCCACAATCTATTCTCAAACGGGTCACAAAATATTTTAATATTATCGAAAATTTATTGTCATATGCTATGTAATGTAATCTTCTAATATTCTATCTATACTAAAAATATAAAGTTCAATAATTTGTTTGGTTGGGCGCTGTAATCTCAGGAAATATTATCTTCAATAAACAAATTCCCTATACTGTATAAACATGCGACTGTATGGTTAACTGTGTGTTGGTTTGATTTCTACTTGAGAAAATGAAATATTTCAGCGTTTCACGCTGTATCCCTCACACAGCCAGGAAGACAGAGGGAACCTAGTGTTCCTGACCTTCTGCCAAATTCTAGAGGTGTTGCGTGTTGAGCGGCAGAACTCAACGCGCCGCGTTACCTCGTCACCAGAGCGAAGAAATGGAAATATAAACGTTAGTAAATATTTCACTTCCTCGAGAGGGGATCGAACCCACAACCGTCGCGTTACAACCACACCCTTGTGCCGCTACGCCACAACTGCCTATTTATATTTTTATTTTCTCGCTCTGGTGAGGAGGCAAAGTGTGGCGTTGAGTTCCGCCACTCAACACGCAATGCCTCCAGTATGTGGAAACAGAGTGTCTTAACAGTAGGATTTGTGTTACGGTACAGTATCTTAACACTAGTTTTCAAGTTCTCTCGGCCAACCATGCTATGTGCGGGATTTAAATCAGTAATTTCTCTCTATTTAAACGAAAGGGATCGTTGAGATGAAATAAAAACATATTTTATTATTCGACATATAAAAGAGTTAGAGAGTTTAAGATAATATTTAAATTGAAAAAATATACACGATATCCGTTGAAGTGTTGAAAACCATTGTAGACCTTAATTAACTCAACACAAAAAACAGAGCTGTTGATTTCGAGCAAATTAAATAAGCATATTTCTCTCTTCTTTACTATTGTATTACGCTTCAAATTAATTTTACATGTTTTACTGCTCCACGTTTGGTTTCGCCATTCGATACATTAAGAACTGATCAAATGAAAAATAACAAACATTTATATTCAGAAAACATGTGCTGTAAGGCGATTGTTGTGGCTTTGATCCGCACTGGGGGAGGAGGGGATGAATTTTATTTTTTAATTTCTCCGCTCTAGTACGAAGGCAAAAACGCGGCAGATATTGAGAAGCGGTGAAGCTAAATTTACTCAGTGCAGAAATATTGGGACCGTCGTGGCGCAGCGGCACAAGAGTGTAACGCGACGATTGTGGGTTCGATCCCCACTCGAGGAAGTGAAATATATATTTACGTTTATATTTCCATTCCAGAGCGAAGACGCTCCAATGCCGAGGCAAAGCGCGGCCTTGAGTTCTGCCATTCAACACGCAATGCTTCCAGAATTCGGCAGAAAGCCCAATTTGACAAACTTTCTAGTGCCCGATTAAGCTAAAATTTGCATTACGAAATCAGTTCTGATGACAGTAACATCATATAATCACTTACAAATCAATTGTTAGGACACTTATTACCAGAGCAAGGAAATTTAAATAATAATTCGATTCCTCGACGGAAAATCGAACCCACAACCGTCGCATATACAGTCTTACGCTGTGCCGCTGCGCTATAGCAACATTATTACCAACATAAAAATTCTATTTTAAAAATTTATTCTTAACTGTAGACGTAATTAAAAGGAAAATTTTAAGTATAATTTAAAACCTTTTATAAAGTTTCGCCATAGGCTCCTGCCAGAGATCTAGCGATTACTCATTTAACGAACTTCCCGCCATCAATCTTACGGCTATCTTGATTCGGAAACACTTAGAGACTAAAGCTTAGTAAGTTTTTATTTAAGTATTAATTTCATTTAACGACTACCAGAAGAGTGTAGGGATTTTAGAACAGATTTCAACTTTTTAGTTGCATTTATATATATATATATATATATACATATATTAAAGAATATAGGCTTGGCTGACAGCAATGATTTACGGACTTAACGTATTGGGTGGCGGACCTCAAACACCGGGATGCCCTGTCTGTTCACGCTCGATATCGTGGCGGATGGAATGTTGGTTGAAGAATACCAAAAACAACGTCTTCAGTATTCTTACTTATGCAGTAAAATTAAAAACCATTATTTAAAACTTCTCATCTTTCGTAAGGAGAAGAGAAAGTTCCCTGGACTTGGATTTGAACCCAAAGCCACTGTGTTTACTTACTATTCTATATTAAAAGATGTATACAATATAAATTTACCAGCTTTAGCTAAAACAAACTCAAACTTTAACCAGCAACAGCTTAGGAAGCTTATTTTTGATCCTTCCTTGTAATGACTATAGTTTTTGTGCATACAAAGTATTTATAAAACTCTTTTTACTTTAGACCTAGATATTTTATCTTTCTTATTATCATATTATTTTATAAAATGAGTCCCAAATAATTATTTTTTTTCAACACGAGCTAGTGAATTTATTTAAAAAATCTAATTGTCATGGCGCAGGGGCACAAATTGGACAGTAGAATCGATTAGTTGTGGGTTAGATCCCCAGTCGAGGAAATGAAATATTTATTTAAATTTATATTTTCATTTCTTCGCTCTGGTATCGAGGCAAAGCGCGGCGTTGAGTGCCGCCACTCTACACGCAATTTCTCCAGAATGTAGGAACAGAGTGTGTTAACACTAGGTTCCCTCTGCTTATCCTGCTGTGTACAGGATACAGCGTGATTTGATGTAAATCTAATTGTGACCAAAAATTCAACTGCCCAATGGTTGGCCTTTCAGTGTAAAATATCTTTATATAGCCATATTAGTCTATAAAAAGACCTAGAAGTGACCCGGAGGATCGATTTTACCATTTCACCGCTCGTGCTGTACAAAACCTCTGTCATTATAAAACTTCAAACCACATTTCTATATTTATTAATAACAGGATGTGACATTTTGTCCGTTCATTACAGCCACGTTAGTGCCAACACTAATATAGATGCCAAAGTGCATGGGATGAATAATGAATGAAATATATGAACGTTTCCATCAGGAAATGCACATTTGTGCACATCTGTGCAGATAAAAATAACCTCAAATCTTATTTTGTTTCGTCAATTGTCACGGTTATAATAATATATTAAAGGAGTAATTTTCAATTAATAAATAATGGGCTTCAGTCACTTTTATGAATTTTCAGTGTTTTTCAGAATAGAATAAAATATTCTTTATTGCATACAAAAAAAAGGCCAGTGATACATGGGTACAAGCGATTGCGCGATAGGTTGTGGGTTTGATTCCCTAAAATAATAATTTAATAATATAAAAAAAACATTTAAGCATTTACGCAAACGCAATTTTTATTGTTGTAATTAAATCCTTATATATAAATGACCTTTGAAAAAAAAATAGTTATAAAGGAAAATAGATGAACAACATGACAGTGTACATAAAAAGAAAATGTTAAATATATATTCACAATTTATATAGGTAATACGTATACAATCCAGTAATTCGTATCATTCCATAAAAAAATACGTATTTTTTTGCTTTGTAAGTTCCTAAGTCTGTCATTGTAGATTGTCACAATGTAGATTCGATTAAAAAAAACATTAATATTTGTAGCCATGTAAATTAGGGTAAGGTCTTTTAGTGAAAAAAAACGTAAAACGTAAAAAACACAACAAAAAACGTACGAGTGATGATGGAAGTAATAAAAATATAAGAAAATGTCCTAAGTGAGATAGGTACGACAACCACGTAGGCGACTGTAGGCGTCGATGGGTTTGATTAATTTAAATGTAAAGGCGTACAAACGCTACGAAATTCAAATCTTTTTGGTTTACATTTTGATGAATGAATATTATAATATGAAAGATATAAATATTTTATAAAGATAAACTAAAGCCATTATTGCGTCACCCACGACCATTGTGTTTTACAGTCAGGGTGTGACTGTAAAACACAGTGGTAGTGGGTTCGAAGTCAACTTGAGAGAATTAACTACTTTCATTTTCCCGTTCTGGTTAGACGAACCGTGGCATTAAGTTACGTAGTGTCTCGAATTGAGACGGAAAGTGGACAACGAAATATCTCTGCATATACGATTTGCGTGTGGGATAAAGAGAAGAAATCCCCGAGTAGAATTCAAAATAACTATGTACCATCATATTTAGTCGGGCATGCCTTTTTAAATTTATCTTTTAAAGTTTTTCTATACTGCCTTTACAGGGCGCTTAAATGTCGCCTTATTTTGTATAGCGAGGAAAATTTCTAAAGATGGCCAGCAGAAGTAGAATAATAAGTGACGTCAACAAAAATGGCATCACCGCCGTAGTATGAAAATAACGGCAAAACAGGTTTTATTACACGTATTAAGATTAATGGAGCCAGAAATGGCGAACGTCAAATTAAGTATTTACCGTTTTAATACAAGCTTCCATGAATTTTTAATATAGGATATGGGATTTTTCGTTAAAAATATGATAACACATGATGCGTCGATGATGGCAATCGAGTATTTAGATATTTGGCTTAGACGATTCTAGCGAACTCGTAGATAAACAGAATTGAAAGTAATTGTAATTAGTTCTGCCACTCACTACTCACGACTAACAACCATCGTGTAAAAGTTCTAATGACTTTATAAAAATATGACAAAAAATCAGTCGAATTGATAACCTTTTCTTACAGAATTCGCTTAAAAATACATTTAAGTGCAACTAAAACAAAGTTTATAAGAATATTCTCATCCATAGAAGTAAAATGCAAGGAAGGCTTGTCTTATTAAATATATGATGTACACTTACTGGCTATTGAAGATTCATAAATACCATATGTCTATATGTATATATGTATATATCACTGTAGCATGAGTTTAGAAATCGATGTTATCGTCACGCACAGCGATTCATCTCCCTCAAGTAAATATATGGTATGGCAGATAGAAGATAAACTTTAAAACATACGATGCTTAGATGACATTATCATGGTCATAATACTTTAACTATCGAACATTTCAGAATGGATCTAAATTCGATCTATATAGAATATTACAAATTGAAAAAAAAAAAAACTTTACGCTGTATCGTATCCCACTTTCTACGGAATTCATTGCGTATTGAATGGTGAAACTCAACGCCGCACATTACCTCGACACCAGAGTGAAGAAATGAAAATATAAAAAAAATTATTTTTAGATTCACTCAACACGCAATGCCTCTAGAATTCAGCAAAAAGTGGTTAGCGGAGTGTCTTAATACTAGGTTCCCTCTGCCTACCCTAATGTGTGCAGGATACAGCATGAAGCTGATTTTTAGAGATAGAATAATATCAACCTGTGAAGAGTATGTATCAGGTGGTTGATGACTGTGGACGAGTCGAAAGAGGTATTTATAGACCGTAGCGTTTGGCGCTCCTTTCTCTTTGACTACCACGCGGGGATAAAGTGTGAAGTTAAGTAAGAACATAATCAACCGGAAACGGAAACCGGAATATATCGGAATTTTATATGTTGGGTAGAGGACTTCAACTTACAATTACTTCAGCAGTGTAGGAAGCTCTTATATTTTAAACATTAAATGAATGTTTCCTCAAAATGACTCCATGGTATTTATAGAACATTATATTTTGCTAACACGACAGCCTAACTTAATTTATATTTGAATAGAGTTTAATGAAGCGTAAATTTGATTTAGCTACTAAATAATTTTTTAATGTTTTGAGTAAAGAAAATAAGATTTTAAAATGTATTTTTGAATGTTTGATAAAATAGAAAAATGGTGTCCTTTGTGTTACATGAGCAGTGACACTCATTTAGTTCAAGATACTTTACTTTTAGATTCAAACTTTATCCCGAGTTTCACCCGAGTAGTTAGGCATAGAGTATCTATTCTCTACTTTACACCTGAATTTACTGATACAATATTTTAATATAGTCTAGAATTCGGCGGAACATGAGAAACGAAGTGGTTTAACACTAGGTTCTCTCTGCCTACCCTGTTGTGAGCTGGATACAGCGTGAAGCTTAATGCAGGTCTAGTCTATTATACATAATTAGGCCTACAATTAAAACGTTTTTCAAAATACTTTTTTATTTGCAATGAAACAGTCACAAAGGACTCTTGAACAATTCACTGAGCGGCGCTCTCTCGTCGGAAGAATTTTTGCTCGCAATCAAAAATTACCATATAAATGGGTCTTCACGAACACGGGCTTATTTTGTGAATAAACTTCTAACGAGTGTTAACGATACTTATGTATGTATATATATAGCTTTTTGCTTAACTAACGAAGGAAATTCTTCAGAACAAAATAAATTAGTTCGTTTTCAAGTCCTTTTGGTGTATAATTTAGTTTGGCTGAATAAGCATCCCGTTATATTCTGCTTAACCGTACTTATTGCGTTGCAGTGAGGAAGTCTTAGCAGTGACGGACTAAGGCCCTAGGCTAATTGATACCATGTACATTTTAATGGTTTTAAATTCTCGCTTATAGTCCGCGTTACATATTGTCTTTTATAGGTATAAAAGCACCTTCACGCTTTTTCCCGCAATACAAAATAAGCAGCGGGAAACAAGTTTTAAGACACTCATTTGCCAACTTTTGACTCTAATTTCCGAGACATTGCGTGTTGTTGTGGTGAAACTCAACGCCGTACTTTGTAAAACAAAATGTGACGACAGAATATCCCATGTAAAACTAACATTGCAATAAAATTTGCTTAATTTCCCTTATGTAATTTGAACCTATACGTATCAGAGACAGAAAACATTTCATCAATACCACAACATCGTATATTTGGCTCCAAAATGTGTTATATGAACACAATTTACTTGACCTACATATCATACGTGACAAGATAAAGAACAATAGATATATTTTGTATCTGGATTTTATCCAAAACTAAATAAACTCTTTTTGTTTCTTCATTTTGTAATAATGCGTATTTAGTTTGGGTTATATATGTGCTTCAATACAATACTAATATAAAAGATTAGTATCGATTAAAATTGAACGCTTTTATTGAAAATCATACAAACAGTGTGCTTAAAAGTAAAAAATATATAAGTAGTCAATTAGGCATATAGATTATAATTATTATTTTATTATAACTTGATACTTAACAATCGCGTTTACAGTCATTCGCTATAGCAATGACTCACGATTAGCTTATAATCATAATTTTACCAAATAAATCATTACCCAGTAGAAATCGAACCCACAACCGTCGCGTAAACAGCCCGGTACTACCGCTACGCCACGACAGCCTTAACGTGCAGCTTCACGCCGTATCCCGCACACAGCAGGATAGGCAGAGGAAACCTAGTGTTAAGACACTCCGTTCCCCACTTTCTGCCAAATTCTCAACACCTGACACTAGAGCGAAAAAATGGAAATATAAATATTTCACTTCCTCGAGTGGGGATGTTACCCACTACCGTCGCGTCACAGTCACACCCTTGTGCCGCTGCGCCAAGACAGCCTTTATGTTATTAGGCGGAAAATTAGTAACAAAGATAGATTGTTTTCATAGTGTAATTAGTAACATTTGTACTGCAATAAAACATGAGAGGAGTAGATTATGCGTATAATATATAAATGGGTCTCGATTACACGAAGTGAATGCCCCGAGACCATCTGTAGGCTATTATTGTACCACTGCTAGTAATACAGGGAGACAGTTGTATATTATATTACATATTTTATTTGACACAAAAACCATAAAGAAGCTTCTATGAGGCTACACTCATAAAATGAGGTCCTGGCTCCATCATCAGATCATGATTCCATAATATTGTATTGTCAACCATGCTACGTATAGCTGCCAAGTTTCTTGATGAAATAATTATTAAATGCCGGTTAAATTGGGTTCCATAGATTTTATGATTACGAAGTTTCAAATCGACCTCAACAAAAGTCTGCTAACACTATGTTGCAATTTGTTAAATGTAAAAAGCTCGCTTACTACAAAGAGTAACTTCAACGTTTTATAAATGCGAGATCGGCTTAAATATTTGTTTTATTATTATTTTTCTACTAATTATAATAAAAGGTAAACTCCTACTACGAAATAAGGATTTTTTAAATTTATAAGTAGAATATCAAATTTTACTTTTCTATCAATAAATATTCAATAAATGCTGTTATATTTATTCATATACTATGAAGTCTTAACCGTATCTATTCCGAATAATAAAATTTGACATTTCAACAGAAACATCTTTCTACGCCTATTGTCATTTGTACAAAAACAATCCATGGCTGACCAAAACCAATCGTGTTTTGTAACAGCGTCGAAGAGGCGTGAGCTGAATATTATTAGATTCAATTTACCCACAGGATAAACATCTAGACAGTGAATAAATGAATATAGAGATGCCTTAGTAGAAATAAGAGGTAGGCTGTTTAATAACGTCATTCGTGTGAATTTGTTGAAAATTTGTTTCGTTATATTACTAGTATTTATCATTTCTTTTAAACACATAACAAACATGTTAAATACGAGTACACCTCTGAAAAATATAAATTTAATTTTTACTCTAACTTTGTGGATTAAATACTTTTTGCAACAATAATTCTAACTATTGATTGTAGATACATACAAAAAAATATATACTAACAAAAATAGTTAAAGGTAGTATTTGTAAAATTCTTCGTAATAATAAACAACAATTGCTTAGATTACCTACCGAGTACAAAAATAGACAAAACGCGGCGTTGAGTTCTGCCACTCAACACGCAATGCCTCCAGAATTTGTCAAGAAAGTGGGGAACGGAGTGTCTTAACATTAGGGTCCGTCTGCCTACCCTGCTGTGTGCGGAACACAGCGTAAAGCTGATCTACTGAGTAACTGTAATAGATGCACAACATAAACTTATTTATAAATTAATCTATTCTCCATTTTCCATAGCTAATAACATTGTGGTTAAGTAGTCGAAATCCAATACCTTGATCTTATCAAACATTCAAAAATATAAAAGCATATTAGGTTTAGTTTAGTCTTATAACTAAACTTTTTACTATAACTTTTGCATATAATTAGTCCAGTTTCAAATACGTCACATTGACGTATCCTTCCTAACTTATATATTGCAGAATAAATATTAAATAATAAATAAAAATAAATCACCCCATACACGCTCAATATTGGCACGGTACATTACGCACGTGGGTGCGTGCATGGCTGCACCGATTTGATGTCAAACGAGTGAGTTATTTATAGATTATTTATGTGTCGTTAGCTCTCAAGTCTTATATAATTTCAAATAACTTTATACAATTATATTATGCTGATTTATAAATACGTACTATAACTCGTTTACTTTAAAAAAGACATTATAATACTGATGAATTGGAAAAAGTTTACAATCATAATTCATATATATTTTATCATTTCATAACAAAATTCTTGGGAACTAGTTATTTTGATGTATCTATCTATTAATTACTATAAAAAGTAAAAAAAATATATGAAAAATGTATTAAGTAATTGAATACCCAGTATATTATTATATATTATAGCAATAAAACAATTAAGATCCGTTATCAGTCCGCTCAAAGTTTTACAAAAACCTTAAAAATGCCATGCAAAGGCAAACTTAACCAAAGACTTTACAACTGAGCGTAACAAAGCTCATGCTACACAATTCTAGACGCTGAAATATTAATTACAATCTCTGAAAAAGGCAAAAATCTTAAAAGTATTATACTGAATTCTAATACCAAAGCATAAAATTCAATTTTCAATTTCAATCACGTACAGATCCGATCTGTTTGGTTTCTGCAATTCGGTCTTTAGGTACCAGAGCTAGCTCTTAGCATTAATTTAAATTGCTTTTTCTAGGTTTTTAAGAGAGTGATTCATGAACTCGAGCTTAAGCGCTTGGAACTTGTGAGCTTGGCCTTGATTTATTTTTAGCTGTGCTTAATATGAAATTAAATAAATATCACACAAGAATTTAAATCATGAAATAGTGGTATAACAAATATTTAAAAAAAAAGTGAAGAACATTTCTCTTATATAGGATGATAGACAGGGAGAACCTAGTGTCAAGACACTTCGATCTCCGCACTTAACATACATTATCCTATACAAGTTAGTTGTTTATACTTATTTGTAGCATGAAAGCTTATTGTGTGTATTAATATAATTCAAAATAAAAATTATTTTCATAAATTAAACCTCCGACTACTAATAATCAAGTTTCTAAAAGGGATAAAAAAATATTCTTATTTTCACTTCTTCCTGTTAGAATTAGGGCACGTGGTATAGGACCACATCTATCAAATTAAGATGAGAATATTTTCTTGTTTCTTATACATGTATATTCTACCGTTAGATTATTTAAACTATTTTGTTTGGTTTTTCTTTGTTCAAGCTTTACTGTTTTTGGCGCATACTAGCAAACTGACCAGCAAAAGAGAACAAAATATATATATTTTTAGAGGTGCTAATACTTAGACTTTTCATTTGACACCAAACATCATACAATTCTATATTTTTCTTTTTATTTTACCATTTTCGTAGGGCGCTCTATTTAATATAACGTCACAATATACCCGCGGACGATTGAGACCCTTCCAACGATACCTCATTTGTCAAATTATGATACATAATTTAGAAGCTACAGATGAACATACATGCAGACATACTGGTCAAAATCATAACCCTCCTTTTTGCTTCGCTGTAGTCGGATAATAATGTAAAATTTTAAAAAAATGAAGTATTTTTTATAACCATTGTATATTTATTATATAAATTTAAATTAATTAATCTAATTAAAAAGTGTTCTTTATTAGTTTTTTACGACTCGACCCTTTATAGCTTCAAGTGACGGTAATGAAATTTGGCACGTCGCGTCGCCTTGGTGGTCTCTAAATAAAGTGATTTTATATAAGTCAGTTAACTAATTAAGAAAATTGAGTACTTCGAACTCTTAAGGAAAAGTCTATAGGACTTATCAAAGAATACCTTTATTGGAGGGTTGATACTCGTAAAATCTGTTTCTTTTTTCAAAAAATGTAATCAGCTTCACGCTGTATCCCGCACACAGGAGGGTAGGCAGAGGAAATCTAGTGTTAAGACTCGCCGTTCCTCACTTTCTTCCGAATTCTGAAGGCATTGCGTTTTGAGTGGCAGAACTCAACGCCACACTTTGCCCCGACACCAGAGCGATGAAATGGAAATATAAATTTAAATTAATATTTTATCTCCTCGAGTGGGGATCGAACCCACAACCAGTCGGTTTTACAGTCACACTCTGTGCCCCTGCGCCACGACAGACGCACCGTACTTTTTTCGTACTTTTATTAATATCGGCAAATCTATTTTCGTGCACTACCCCAGAATTTTATTAGTACATGCTACATAAAGCATTTTCTCAGTTTTTTATGGAATATGGCGCCAAGATAAGTAAAATAGAATGGAAGTGATGCCTTTCTTGGTCTTCTCTTTTTAAGTAGCATAGAAAAGTTGTCTTTTAATAAACTTTTAAGCCGATAGAATATTTATATTGTAAATATTTTCCAGAATGGAATTTGAATTAATTATTTAAAACAAAACTATAAGCCTATATAAGCTTCATGCTGTATCCCACACACAGCAGGGTAGGTAGAGGGAACCTACTGTTAAGAAATTCCGTTCCCGTTTTCTACCGAATTCTGGAGGCCTTGCGTGTTGCCTATATTTTATAAAGTAAGCTACAATTGTTTCATTTATTGCCTTTTTCTTGTTACAGTGGAAATTTTGAAGTCCCGAACAGCTTTATGGATGTCAGCGGACGGTCACATGGTGCTGTACGCCACATTCAACGACACTCTCGTCCACGAACAAAAGTATCCCTGGTACGGAGCGGCTTTGGATACTGATGACCCGGCCAAGGTACTTTTTAAGTTAAAGCCAAATATTTTTTATTCAAAATAAGAAGTTGCATACTTAATTTTTTGAAGGTCAAATAATTTAGCACCATTTCACTAAAGTTAATGCCTCAAAACCACACTCAAAATGTTTAGACGCTAAACTTTGCCACTCGACAATCTTTCAGAAATAGACCAGAAAGAAGCTTAGTAAAAAAAAAGAAAAATGGTACAAGGCACTTCTACTGTATTTTTTAAAAAACATATTGCTCTTTGTTTCTTTGCTGTACTTTAATTGTCTTTATTGCTATTGCAAGTTCTCACTTCGTGCCAATATTCATAAATGTAGGTTCAAAAAGTACTCTATACGTTTTAATTACGCAGCGAATTTCATAGAAAATGCAAAAAAATCTTGTCTTTTTATTGCGCTGACTTAGAAACTTACCTCCGTTTACCTTTTGAGATATGGAGCCCTAAAAAACTTAAAGCACAAAATTTCATTAGAAAGAACCTCAAGCAACTAATCAATAAAAATTGCTAAGCAGAGGTACTCGAACGAGCTATCAAAAAGACCCCCATTCACATCGTTATATTTAAAAATCTCATACATATTTATCACTTTACTTGAAGTATAAAATTACTTAAATCATAAAATCGCTGTCGCATCAAAGTGCAGTATAATATTGATATACCACGCGAGTAGCAAGGCAATTTAATTTTGCAAAGTAAACGCTTTGTCCTAATATTGTATAAGGTTTAAACCCAGAGGCTAGAAAGAATATGAATAGACTGCATAAAGAAGATTAGGTCGTTCATTCAAGTATCGTTTGAATAAATCAGATCAAAATGTGATGAATATTTTAATATTTTAGGTCTCAATATATAGTATTCCCTATGTCTATAAATACGAGACCATAAGGGCGCAGTGGAACAGCTTTTAATTGTGATGGTTATGGTATCGATCTGTGGGGGAATTAATTTGTCCTTTCTCTAGGGCAAAACAGAAGCGCGGCGTTTAGTTGAAAAGCAGAAAACGGAGAGCGGTAAATCGTGACATTAGGTTCTTACTTATAGGTTATGATTGTTGCTCCTTATTGAAATAAAGTTATTGGATTAACACCTTACCACCTTGTTTGTATATTTTAATTATTTTTTTGTTTTATATTTTTTAATGTTGAGGAACATTTGTGTTTATAATACGAAATACATTTATTACACTTTTATTAAAATTTTAAATGCTTAGTAACTATACAACATTGGCTCAAAAGTTTTGAATGAAATGCAACATGTACATGTTTATCTGTAACTTGATGTAACACAATGGAGTTATATTTAATGTATATATACAAAACGTATTTCTTTTATAAATACGTTTTGTTTTTTTATATTGTAAAAGATATTTTTCTCATTTAGAAAAGAAATACTTTCCTGATCTATACCGGAAAGACGTTGTTTTCCACTGTGGTTTATATTATGGGTTTAAATAACTCTTTAAGATTTGGATAGTCACGTATTTTTATTACAAGATTTCTTATTTTTTTATCTTTATACTGTATCCCGCATAAAGCAGGGAAGACAGAAGGAACCTTATGCCACATATCGGTTCCCCACTTGCCGACCAATTTTCAAATATTGTGCGCAAAGTGGCGGTATTCAACGCCGCGTTTTGTCTTCCTACCAAGGCGAGAAAAGGAAGCTAATTAAGTTCCCAATGAGAATCAAACTGCCAACCAACTCGTTTACAGTTAGACGATCTGCCACTGCACCACAACGACCACGAAAGATATCTTAAATTTCAATAAAAATACCATTTTTAGTAAAAGTCTAATGTTACCATCTTGTTTTAGATAAACGATATTGCCGTTACGTTGGCATGGTTAATCAATTCGTAGAGTACTTCTTTTCAATATTGCTCGTACCATTTCTTTGATATATTGTAGAGGCGTGTTATTCTTCAAAATATAATATATATGTATGTTATGAATTATTAGGCATTTTTATATAACTAAAAATCAGTTTTACGCTTCAGCAGAGTAGGCAGAGGGAACAGTGCTCTCTG
>DWGR01001656.1:0-15454 GCA_018247715.1 Heliconius burneyi | reverse complement strand
ATGACAATTTCGCTTGTAAATCTTTATACATTTGGTAAATGTTTAAAAATATATAAATATTGTTTTTATCATATCTCTGAGGGCGATCTGGTGGAGTGGGACAACGCCTGATTATAAATGCGAGGATAATGGGTTCGAGATTATAGTCATAAGCAGCTTTAACTAGCATCCTTGTTTTATAATAAAAAGTAAATAAATAAATCAGCTTCATGCTGTTTCCCGCAGATAGCAGGGTAGGCAGAGGGAACCTATTGTTAAGATGTATTGAGTTGCGAAACTTGACGTTAAGTTACGCTTAGCCTTGAAATGGAAATGAAAATGAAAATATAATTTTAACTAAATCTTTCATGTCATCGAGTGGGGATAGACATCCACAACCACCGCGTCAGACCTATGCTACCTGTGCTCCGCACAGTGGCACTCCGAAGTAAAATTACACGCCATTATAATATTTTTTCAGCATACTTCTCCTTTTACTTTTCAAATTTTGTCACTGACGCCTTGTTCATTCGACTGTCAACTAAATGGAATTACCTGATGAGGCAAGTTGCTTCGTCCAATCTGGACGAGTACGTCGATGCCTCTGTAATTCGTCGATGCAATATTGCATTCGTCGGTATTCTGGGACTTACATTTGGTGAGTAGAAGATATTAATGTTTTAGCTAAATTATATACTTCAGGCCATTCGTTGTGCAATGGTACAATTGTACAAGTGTAAACGCGACAGGTTTTTGGATTCGATTCCCGTTTGGGGGAATTAAATAGTTAATATTTTCATTATCTTGATCTGTTGACGAGGCAAAGCTCGGCGCTGAACTCTGGCACTCCACACGTGAAGTGATAAGATTCGACGAATAGTGGGGAAGGGAGTGGCATAAAACAAGTTTCTCAGACTGAAACAAATATTATATATTACATAGAAGGAGACGAAGAAGAAAGGATTTCTTTATAAATAATATATTACATAATTTCAGATGTATTATGTATAAACAAATCCTTTCTTCGTGTTTCTCTATTCCTTGCAGAATAGAGAAACTAAACTAAACTAAAAAAGGATTTCTTGAAATTGCTTGAAGTTTTTTCTTTAGCTTTCACGCTGTATCCCGCACTTAGCAGAGTAGGCAAGGGGAACCAAGTATAAGATACTCAGTTCCCAGAAAGACACCGTTCCCCACTTTCCGCCAAACGCTGAAGGCATTGCGTCTTTTTCTGTTACTTTTTCTTAATAAACCAGGGAATTTAAATAGTAATTACAATACTAAGTTTGTTATATATTGTAACCTTCAGGATATAATATAATACATTATATTACACTCTGAATATTATAATATAAATAATTTATCTAACAGTATTTTAGATCAGCGCTGTAATAGCGGTCACGCGTAGACTGTCCCTGGAAGTTAGCGCCTCGTGAGAAATGACTGGAGTTTAGATACCTACTAAATATAAATTATTAAACAAAAGCCTTTTTCATATTTGTTTGTTCGTCTGTTAAAGCAACGATTGTGGTTTAGATATTTACCTGAGGGAGATAATTTTTTTTTCAGCCACTCAACACGTAATGTATATAAAATTAGTGTAAATTAGTGTAATTGGGGATCAGAGTGTCTTTAAAATAGGTTCCCTCCTTTAATTGCCATATCCTGGACATAATGGACTTAACATAGTAGGTAGAGAAAACCTGTCTTTAGTATTTCGTCGCGGCATTCGATCCCCACTCGAGGAGATGAAATAATTATTTAAATTTATATTTCCATTTTTTCGCTCTGGTATTGAGGCAAAAGCGCGGTGTTAAGTTCTGCCACTCAACACGCAATACTTCCAGAATTCGGTAGAAAGTGGAGCACGGAGTGTCAACAACACTACGCTCCTTTTGCCTTCCCTACTGTGTGCGGGATACAGCGTGAAGCTTATTTTTCACTTGATAATGTCCGAATTTGAGACTTCGTCGGTATTTCACATTGTTTTTATATTTCAGTGGAACATATATTTACAATAATAGCAAAACTAGCTGTCGTGCAAGATTGTTATCAGAACATTGATAACAAATTTGAAACATTCGTAAAAGTAGTATTCCCTTGGATTTTCGATCTTAATGTACATTATTCACATTTCATAGGACTCTATTTGATGGCAAGTAATATTTATTTATGAAATAATCTTATCTTTTAAGCTTCACATGTATTCCTAGCGGGGTAGTAAGGGAGAACGGTACATCAAACGCGAAAAAAAAATCTATGATTTTTAAAGACCCTAGTGGCGCACTGCGTTTAAATATAAACGCGACAGTCATGAGTTTGATTTACATTTGGGGGAATCATTATATTAATTTTTCTTCTCCGGTAACAAAGCAAAGAACGAAATTGAACTCAGCCACTCAATGCTTAAAATATAATTAGAGCCCAGTATATTTTATTTATAGTTTTTCTACCTCATGATCTGATTAGATCCGTCGTGGCGCAGCGGCACTAGGGTGTGACTGTAACACGACGATTGTGGGTTCAATCCCCACTCGAGGAAGTGAAATGTTTATTTACGTTTATATTGCCATTTCTTAACTCTGTTGTCGAGGCAACACGCGGCGTTGTGTTCTATCCTTCAACACACAATGCCTCCAGAATTCGGCAGAAGATGGGAAACGGAATGTCTTAACACTAGGTTCCCGGTGCCTACCCTGCTGTGTGCGGGATATAGCGCGTAGCTGATTTATTTATTTTTATGATCTAATGAGAAAATAACTAAGAATTGTGTATACAATTAGACCAGTACTTCCTGAAATCAGCGCGTTCATCAAAACAAAATCTTTAATTTTATAATACTAGTCTAGACTTGGGACTTGAATCTATTTAAATGGAGTACAACAATGTCATAACATAATTAGTCCAAAGTAAGAGTCATATCTCGACAACCGGAATCTGAAGAAGGGTAACGTTAAAATAGACATTATTCAAGTATTGTTTTTGTTCCCAGATACAAAATCTGTTATCAACGATAAGTTGGAATTTTGCCCATATGTTCATTGTGTGTATTAGTTACTATTTGGGATCAATTTTAGAACAAGTTAATAAGAAAATTATATCACACGAGGGACAGGTATGGACGCTGTACTACAAATTATATAAAATAATTTTAAGCAGCAATTTATGCAGCATTTTAATGAAGTGTATAATAAAGTTTTTTTTATCATACATTTTTCTAAGAAATCGCAAACACTACTTGAGTAGGTCCAGATCCTATAGCCCTGTATGACTCAAATTAAGGTTTTCGGCCACCGAGCAGGCTGGTGTGAAAAACCTCGGTCTGGCGGGATGCGAATGAGCAGAGACTGCATTACATTGACGTAACCGTTTGACGTAACTATAAGAGTACCTTACTTGATTATAACAAAAATTATGAACATATATCATATCAAATGTTTCAAGCGTAAAATTTAATTAATTTTACATGGAGGCCAGTTCTACAACGGGTTCTAAAGGGTTCTAAAGGTTTTTGTTCCGCCATTCATCATAAAATGCCTCCAGAAATCGGCAGAACGTGGGGAACAGAAGTGTCTTAATGGGAACGGAGTGTCTTGCCGCCTACCCTGCTATGTGCGGGATACAGCGCGGAAGTAAAAAAAGTTGTAAAAAGAATATTTTTATATATTCCAGTATCTATCATCGTCGTACTGGCGGACTTTACGTGAAGACTACACCAGGGTGACACGACTGATTCGTGACTTCGACGATGTCATCAACAGCCTCATATTCGTGTCATTCGCGTGTAACCTGTTCTTTATATGTCTGCAACTGTATCATCTCTTATCGTAAGAATATTTTTGTTGCATAAAAAGCTTTTTATGTCATTGTGAAATTTCGATCTGCAATGTGTCAAAATTGAATGGAAGTGGGGAATAGAGTGTTTTACTGGCTTCACTTCAGTCTTTCGTCTTTCGTTCAGTGGTTTTTGATCTTCAGTATTTTTCTATGCTCACATTGCTCTTACTTAGCTTATGTTAGCTTAAATTGATTATAAAATATATTATGCATATTAGTATTAAATTTTTTTTTCAGTGTTGGTGTTCATATACCACTTCGGGATCATCGCGTATGCTCCAATCATTCTAATGGGTAGTTTGTACTATTATTACTTAATATAATTATGAGGTCATCGTGGCGCAGCGGCACAAGGGTGTGACTGTAGCGCGACGGTTATGGGTTCGATCCGTACTCGAGGAAGTGAAATATTTATTTATGTTTATATTTTTATTTCTTCGCTCTGGTTTCGAGGCAAAGCGCGACGTTGAGTTCTGCCCCTAAACATGCAATGCCTCCAGAATTTGGCAGAAAGTGGGGAACGGAGTGTGTTAACACTAGGTTTACTCTGTATGCCAATAACTTTTTTTTAATGAACAGATTTTGAAGAAACAAACTTTAGATGTTGAGTAGAACAAAACAATTAGTGAAGGTTTTAAGTAAATCGGTTCAGTACTATCAGATATTAACGTGATTTTACATACAGACAGACATACATACAAGAAATTAAAAATATATTTTTCCTTTTTCTTTTTCTTTTTAAGTGTCCCTCTATTCATTTTAGTCTAAAATACTAAATGTACAGACAAAATATTTTTACTGTTTTAATATATACATAGATAATTATTTATATGACTCGCATCCTTACTATCAACAATATCTACGCTATTACTTTTAGCATTCCGGAGTAGTAGTGTTCTACTGCTTTGGAATCCTTAAGAATTGTTTGGCTTTTCTAAAAAAATATATATAAAGTAATCATTTTCGTGAAATAATGAGATTAATTTATGAAATTTAACTAGACCGTGATGGACACTCGACAGTTAATTCAAAATAATAACAAAGTACGTCTAATTTAAGAAGATATTTAATATAAATTATTTCTTTCAGTTTATTTAATGGCTACGAAGAATTAGTGTATTACATGTTTTCTTTAGCGTTTGTGATCTTACGTTCGTTCCTGGTGTCTATCATAGCTGCAAGAGTACATTCCGCGTCGCTGGTGGCTGCACCGTCTCTGTACAATGTACCGTCTCCTTCATACTGTACTGAAGTAAGGGTCCACATTTCTTGCTGTAATTATGTTACTTAATTTGAACTCATAACTATTGTCAAATTGTAAAAAACCCATATTGTTGAACGATTATTGAACGGAGTATCTTAGGACTTTGTTCCCTCTGCCTACCCTGCTCTGTGCGGGAAAGAGCGTGAAGCTGATAAAAAAACTCTATTTCACCTCTGTCTACTGGTATATGCGGAATACATAATCAAGTTAAAAAAATTAAACGTGATTTCTACGCTCAGTAAAATATATAAATAAAAAAAAACTGTACAGGTACAGCGATTCATTGAACAACTTCACGGCGACACCGTGGCACTCACTGGTCTCAACTTCTTCTATGTCACGAAGGAATTAGTACTGTCCGTAAGTATTAAAATAGCTTTATGTTTTATTCTTAGTAATTGCTATCCTTCTCTCTTTGCTAATTTCTTACAGAATAAAAAACCCTTTTTCAAATGTAATTTTGCATTGCAAGATTTGCCTCGACACCGGAGCGAAGAAATGAAAATATACACTTATATAAATATTTTATTTAGTCAAGTGGGGATCGAACCCACAACCGTAGCGTTACAGTCACTTCCTTGAGCCGCTGCGCCACGAAGGCCTCATTAGTACGTACTCTTAATAATAGTAGAGTAACCAGAAGGTACTTTCAAGATATTTCTTTAACCACTTTCCACCTGAATTCAAGATATTGCGTAGGTTGCGTAGGCTTAAGATATTGCGTAGTGGTGAACATCGGCGACGCACTTTGTATCTTTTTGCACCTTCACTTATATTGATGGCATATAGCATGGTAGGCAGAGGGAATCTGGGAACATCGTCATTAAGATGGTTCCGTTCCTCATTTTCATCGAATTCTGGAGGCATTGAGTGGCGGAACTCACTGTCACGCTTCACTTCGTAAACACTAACACACTAAAATAAAAAAATAAATATTTATTTTCCTCGAGTAGGGATCTACCCACAACCTGTCTCATTTACAGTCACACGCTTGTATCCCAGCGCCACGACTGGCCTTGACTGGCTATATTTATATATTTATTTATATTTACAACAAAAAATATTACTTTCCAGGTTATAGGTACAATAGTCACTTACGAGCTGGTGCTGCTGCAGTTTAATGAGGATTAACAACATTAACATATCAAAATTGAATCAGCACATGTGTAAAACCCTCCAACCACTCTGACCACTAAGCCATACGCCCGTAACGTAGCCATATCCTGCTACGTTTAAATTTTTTATACGTTGCCTAAAAAGTATTTTTCTTTCTTAAGTGTGGAATAAAACTTTAAAATTGTTAAAAATTATGTATTTTAATGATATATTAGTATTTACAATACGAGTATGTGGAAATAGACATATGATAATATATAACTACAAAATATTTTGTTTTCTTATTGTATTACTCACAAATTCAAATATTTTCTTTGTTTTCTATTGTTTTCCATTTCCTCGCTATGGCGTTGAGTCAAAACGCGGCGTTAATTTCTGCCACTCCGAATTCTGGACGCATTGCGTATTGAGTGGCAGAAATTAACGCCGCGCTTTGCCTCGACATCAACACCAACCTCGAAATATAAACGGAAATAAATATTTCACTTCCTGGACTGGGGATCGATCCCACAACCGTCGCGTTAGGGCGTGATACGCTTGTGCCGCTGCTCCACGTCGACCTCAAATAATTACTAGATTTTAGTAGATTTAATCAAAATTCAGTAAACATTTCTATAAGCTTTTATTTTTGGAAGCTTATCTTTTTTGTGATAAACGGTTCTACTTGGGTATCCTCGCCGACGGTCAATGGTCACTTAAGGGATGGATATGATTAAAATTCCAGTTGAGCGTTCAAAGATCAAAGTGACCTATGAGTAAGGATAATGTTTCATATAAACCTGTACGAATTTAAAATATATATTCTGAATATCTTTAAGGTAGGCATAAAAAACGCGGCGTTGAGTTCCGCCACTCAATACGCGCAGCCTCGAGAATTCGGCGGAAATGGAATGTCTTAACACTATGTTCCCAGCATGTTAGTACACTGTATTTTGGTAGTTACTGAAATTTAGTTGAGCGAGATTTTTGAAAGGAAGCTGTAAGGCCTGATTTTGAAAGGATACTGAAGTTATACATATGTATTTATTGATTCCGGAAAGAATAAAAAAAGATAAAAATTAAGCGCGGCGTTGAGTTCAGCCTGAATGCTATATTTCTCCTGTCAACTCATAACATATGTTATATGGGATCATCTCGCGCTTTACGCTTCCTCCTTCCATTCTTCAAACGGAGAAAGGGCTCACAATATACACTGTAGTATCCCATTACACCACGCAGAGCATGGTATTAGTGAACAAGAGTTGTTTATTAAATATCAACTTAAAATTTGTAGATTCTTTGAATTTTATTTTTAGTGTAATTTTAACCATTAAGTTAAAACAACGATACAAGATATAAAATTATTATTTTTTGTCAATTTATTTTTGAGAAAGTGAGGTAAGACTATTTCTTATTGTATTGATATTATTACTATTTAAGTGGAAAGCAAGCCTTATTCGTAAATATCCTTTCATGTATCTTATGAAATGCGCCGCAGGTGTTTGACAGAAATCGTTGCATTCGTGTAAAAATAGATTTAATAAATATGTCTAGTAGATATTTAAGTGTTTTGAACTTTATTGTAGAGGTTAATGCTTCCATAATAAAGAAAAGAAACAAAATATTATTTTTATTGATACGTTTGAAAATATAATGGTTTCATTTGATTCAAATATAAAATAAATATGTCGCATACATATTGGAAACCGTCATAGTTTAGATGGCTATAACTAGTGACGCTTACAGATATCTGTAATCTGATTAGATAAAGTTCAAACTATCTTAGTAAAATATAAGCGTATAGTATAGATTATCTATAAATTATTTTGAATTCGGACCCACACTACTAAAACAGGGGTGACTGTAACGCGACGGTTGTGGGTTCAACCCCCACTCAAGAAAGTGAAATATTTATTTACGTTTATATTTCCATATCTTCGCTCTGGTGTTGAGGCAAAGTGCGGCTTGGAGTTCTGTCAAAACGCAATACCTCCAGAATTCAGCAGAAAGTGGGGAACGGAGTGTCATAACACAAGGTTCCCTCTGCCTACACTGATGCGCGCGGGATATAGGGTGATGGTTATTTTATTTTTAACAAAAATTTTATAGATAGAGTTCATAATACTGTGATATGTAAATTACATCTTAACCTTCATTTGAGAGTTAAATTAAAAGATAAAAGAATATGAACAAAAAGATTTAATCTAAAAATTTAAATTTTAGTTTCAACATAAAACACTGAGCCACTGTATCGTTCCGAAGCTCTGTAGATTACTTGTGATGGACAAGGTATAACAAGCTTGTGTGTTCTATCACGGGGCTTGGGGGCTTGGGGGCGTAAATATAATGTAATAAGGAGAAATTCTTGTTTTGTCAGGGAAATTGTTATTTTACCTAGATTTAGTTATTTTATGCTTCGAATTAAAAAAATGTTATCACAGAAAAAAAATGAATATAATACAGATTTGAAGTTCGTAAAAAACAAAGTAAATTAACACTACGTCACATACATTAGAGAACGAAGAAATTACGTTTGGTGAAGCTATTGTGGTGCAGTGGAACAGCACGTTATTGTAACCACAATAGAGTTTAATCTCCTTAGGCAGGAATTATATGTTTCCTCCCATACGACGTTAAGTTCAGTATCAGATAGCGGAGATTTTTGATATGTTCGATCTAAAATTAAAAAATATAATTATATTAGTTAAGCTATGAAGTCTATCAAAATCTACCATCAAAATTTATAGAGATACAAACCCATGGGATATTATAATAAAATATAGTGAAATAATATTTTAAATTATCTAGAAGTTGAAATTGAGGCCAGTTGTGGTGCAGGCGCACAAGTGTAGGTACGATTGGAAACGCGAGATATGGTGGATTCGATTCCCACGCAAGGCTTTATTCTCGTTTCGACAATGTCATTTACATGAAAAATTAAATAAATACAAACATTATACATATAATATTAACAGACATTAGTGAACAAAGATTATATATGAAGTAAAAATAATATGACAAAAAAAACACAAAAATATATAATTAAACATTTAATATTTTCATTTTCGGTCTCTAGTAACAAGCCAAAACGCGGCGTTGGGTTCCGCCACATGACTCGCAATCCTTAAGGGCGTGTAGAGTGAAGGATGAAAATATTGAATATTTAGTTCCCCTGAATTGAACCCACGACCTTCATATTTACACGATGCTTGCGCCTCAACGGCCACAACAGCGAGATATGCATGATAATGAAAAATCATACAACCAACCGACTCTTCAGAATGCGACCGAGTTGTGTATACAAAACCAAGAAATTTGAAAGTATCGTTTAAACTTTACTCATATGAATTGTTTCCCAGATTATATTTTGTGAGAAAAACCGAAAGAATTTCTGTATTATTTTCATATTTAAAGTATTATAATTGAAATTATCTATGTTTAAAAGAAAATGTTTTATATAATGCTTTAAATATTTATGTTAGTATCTACTAAATATTTTTTATCTCAATTATCTTTATATATGAAAGGAGATTATCCTACTGATTGAGGTAAGACGCACACACTAAGAAAATATGTTAAAAAATTTTCACCCTAAACTGATGAAATAGGGGTTGAAAGTTTATACGGTTTTTTAACTATTTTTTTTAAATCGGCACCGATTTTTATATAATTTAGAATTTAGAAAAATATTTCATTGAATACGTGCTTCATAGTTTGTTAGAATTCAGCCCCTAAACTGAAACTAATTTCATAAACATAATTAATAAATATTAGTTTTTTTTAAAAAAAAAGGAAAAGCTTGGCAAACGAGCGTACGTGTCACCTGATAGTAAGCGATCACCGCCGCCCACGACACCGTGTAACACCAGAGGAGCTACTGGTGCGTTGCCAGCTTTTGGGGTGGTTGGGCGCCGGAGCTCGGTATTACCTAATGCGAAACGCAGTGGTATAAAGCCACTACTTCACGCCGGTTTTAAATGCCGGGGGTGGTAATGATCCGGTCGAGTCTGCCCAGTCGAGTCACGCCGCACTCGTACTTTAGTCGCCTCTTACGATACCACAAGTACCAGGGTGATCCTATTCTAAGCCGGGAACACACGGCTATAGTTCGTATAATTCAAGCGGGCGAAACCGCCCAGTTCGGCTAGTAACGGAATAATTAGATTAGTGCGCTACAACACTTGTATTTGAAAAGTACACCTACATAATTTAATTAATCTTTCATTCAATAATGTAGTACACTTACACTTTATCACCGAGATTAATTTCAAAGTTGTGTTAATTTCCGCTGAATTCTGGAGGCATTGTTAAGTGGCGGAACTCAATGCCGCGCTTTGCTTGGAACGCGAAGAATTGGAAGTATAAATTTAAATAAATATTTCCTCGAGTGGGGATCGAACCCACAACCAGTTGTTTTTAGAGTCACACTTTGTGTGCCTGCGTCACGACTGCCTAAGATATGAGATGGTTCCATTTTATGGTGATGGTTCAATCTGGATGGATGGATGGATTAAACTCATCTATTGATCTAAAAACAAACGAATGAAATTTAAAGGCAAAACCGTCCTAATCATACCAGCACGCTACCATTGCGCTACGACGGTGTCATCGTAGCATTTGCTACTATAATCGATAGCTTATTTTTCTATTTGCTCACGATAAAAATAATTGGAAGTACATAGTGGGTGATATACATCGACGATTGAGGAAGGGCGTTGGTTGAATCACGCGAAGTTCAGTACTTTTTGTATGGAGTAGTCATTAAATGAACTCCTCTGATCTTCAAATTGTTATAGAAGTGATATCATTGTTTCCTTCCTTCTATGACTGTCTCCAGAGTTCGGGAAAAAGTGAAGGACGGAATCGTCTTAATGGGAACGAAATATCTTAACACTTTGTTCTCTTTTCCGGCCCAGTAATGCCAGACACAATACAGCGTAAGGCTAAAAAATAGAAATAGTATGCCTATATATTTTATACAATTTTGTTATTATTTTACCAAATAGTGCAATTAACTTTAAATTTATAGATTGAAGCACACAGCTTGCAATACTTTATGAGGCATGGCGAATAATGACAATCCGAACTAGAAGCTCAATTTATTCCTTAATCATAGACCTCTTCTCTTTTTTTTTGTGTAATGTAAGAGAAGCCACAGTCGAAATCTTGTAAAGAATATTATTTTTATTGGTTCAAGAATTGGTTTACTTATTTGCAATGCTTAGCTGTAGTAACATACTAATCATGATCGGATAAAAATATATTAGTAGGTATATAGTAACTTTCACAAGGAATATTTATTAAAATTTATATTTTCATTTCTTCCCTCTGGTGTCGAGGCAAAGCGCGGCGTTGAGTTTCGCCGCTCTACACACAATGCCTCCAGAATTCGACGGACAGTTAACTTAACACGATATTCCCTCTGCCTATCCTGCTGTATAGGAGTACAGCGTAAACCTGATTGATTTATTTATTTTCAAGTAAAGTTAAAATTGTGGCATGATTAGGATATTTTTTAAATAAAAAAAATTAAATTAAGTCATTTCACCAAACTCGGTATTCTATGCCTGGGGTTGTTCACTAGACATTTATCAAAATTATAGCTAATGCCCATTCTGGGACTCCGTGTATTTACTTATTTCCACGTATACAATATGAGTTACGTGTTGGAGGATTGCAATCATATATAAAAGATAATTCAAAAGAAAATATTGTGTCGATATTGTAATTATTTTAAATTAATGTTTTTCAATATATTTTATTTTTTTTTTATAATGAAGCGTGAAAAAAAATCATAAGGAGTTAACTACAAGAAGTTAAGATAGCAAGTAAGTGTCATACTAATATTTTTATAGTGGAAATTTATATTTTGGATTTCAAAAAATCAAGTCACTATTTTATGTGGGAAACGGAGTATCTTAGCAGTAGGTTCCCTACTGCTCCTCCTCTAGGTCCAACGCTGCTGTGTGTGGGTATAAAACTATTATTACATTGGATATATTATTCCTAAGTTATAAAAAAATCAATCAGCTTCAAGCTGTATCCCGCACACAGCAGGGTAGGCATAGGGAACCTCGTGCTCCGACACTACGTTGCCCCACTTTCCATTAAGTTCTAGAGGCATTGCGTGTTAACACCAGAGGGAAGAAATGAAAATATACATTTAAATAAATATTTCCTCTTCTCGATTGGGTTCAAACCCACAACCAGTCGATTTTACAGCATACGTTGTGCCCTTGCGCTACGACTGACGTCTAAGAATCTATCAAAATAATTAAATAACGATATTTGTTTTAAAAGGAACCCATGGAAAATCACCCTTTTATTTTGTCATTAGGTAGGGTTGTAGAAACATATGCTACCTTTGCTAATCAATCATACCTTTGGAAATCAAAACTTTCCATGAGTTTAGTCAGAACTAAAGTGTCTATTCACACGTATATTCCGGTGCATATTGTACCGGATTCTAATATGAAAATGAAAAATATGAGAAATAAATACTTAGCATTCTGGTTACCCATTGAAAGTAAGTAAGAGATTATTTTACTAATATTTTATTATTAAAAAACTTCTACCAAAACCTAACATGTAGTGTTAAATATGCGATACATGATGAAAATTTATACAGAAGCTGATTCATATTTCATAGCTTTATTTACACATAGCGTGGTACACAGCGTGAAATTAAAAAAAAAAATTACTACCCACATTTTTCAATATAAAAAATACACAACAAAAGTTTAAATACAAGCTTACAAAATTATTTCATGTGTTTTTTTTTTTTTATTTTATTTATTTATTTGGCAAGCCAACGTAACATACAAAATTTACAAACACTTAAATAAAGTACAAATGTTTAACAATGTTTAAGATTGTACATCACACTTACAGGCTAGCTCAACATGATTATAAAGAAAAAATCAGGTATTCTAAAACATAATATACTACACCTAAATAAAAAAAACAATAAAAATGATCAATAACCAAACTACCAAAATTTAAAATATATAAATAATTATGTGTTTGAGCTTTCAGAAAATAAAATTGACGTAATTGGACAAAAAGCTGGAAAATATGTCGCCTCGTTTCAAGTGTGCTTGCGCGCGACTCTCGTGATTGGACAGATATTCTCACTCATTCCGGTAAATGGAGTATGGAGTGGGAGAGCTTGTGATGTCAAGTATGTAATTATAGATAACAAATACTTGAAAATTATGTTCATTATTTATTTCGACACCCCGCACACGACAGGGTAGGCAGAGGGAACCTAGTGTTAAGACACTCTGTTCCTCACTTTCCACCGAATTCTGGAGGTATTATTTCGACACCAGAAGAAAGAAATAGAAATATAAATTTGAATAAATATTTTATCCCTTCGAGTGGGGATCGAGTCCACAACCAGTCGGTTTTACAGTCACACTTTGTGTACCTATGCCACGACTTACCTTTACTTACTGACGGATATTTCTTATGATGCACATAGCAGAGGTATTAAAACTACCTTATTATTAAGGATGTGCAAAAGCGTTCGACTGCAAACACGACAGGTAGTGAGTTCGATTTCTACTCGAAAAAAAGAAAAATATTTCAATTATTCATATCCTCGCACAGATAACGAGACATAGTGCGGCGTTCAGTCCCGCCATTCAACGCTCATTACCTCCATAATTCGACTGAAAGTAGGAAATGGACGAAAGGACGGAGTTTTCTAATGGAAACAGAGTGTCTAAATACTAGTTCCCAATCTCCCTCTGTCTGACCTGCTATGTGCGGGATACACCGTACAGCTAAAAAGGATATAATACAATATTTTTTCAGATTCGTCTGGTTGTCATGGAAGTGCACTTACTCATTCATATCGCTATTGGGACAAATTTTTATAACTTGTATGTGTGTCCTTAAAGTTTTACACTCTGCGTCGTCGTTAAACGGCATAAGTACGTACTTCTTTTTGTCTTTTACATTTTTCTCCTGAATTGACCAGGATTTCCTTATTTTTTTTGGTTTGTTACAAAAAACATGTAAAAAGAGTATTCGTATTCATGTAATTTGAAAATCGTTCTGTAGTTTTTTTTTAAATTAGATAATTACTATATACTTATAATTTTTCTTTTGCTCACACACACACACACACACACACACACACACAAACATTTATAATACCTTGCCTCTTGTTTTATTCAAAAAAACTCCGTTCCCCTTTTTCCTGCCATTTTTTGTCATCATGTGAATGTAAATGAAGAAAAATATTTGCAATCATTGCTACACCCACTAAGGGTAAACGATTTATTTATTGTTTTGTTTATTTGTTCATCCAACGATTCAAAAGTGCTTACGATACTATAATTGGATAGAAAATATTTTGAATTTTAATTTTAGCTTTACGTTGAATCCCGCACATGGTAGAATAGGCGGAGGGGACCTAGAATCTAGTATTAAGATCATTTTCTTCTTCTTTTAATATCTCATTAAGCTACGTCGGAATTGCTATATGCTTCTTTTATATTCTTCTTTATTTAACGTTTATAATCAGTATATATATATATATACATATATATGAGAATTTGCGTATGTGCCGCCATTGTGCTTTTTGTTTCAAGAATTAATTATGTTGTATCTTATTAGGTATGCAATAAAGACTTTAATCTATTTATCTATCTATCTACTTTTAAATTATTTATGTTGTTTATATATCAGTAGGATTTAAAATTTCTACTACCCAAAGATAATAATTGTAGGTAAAGAATTCGTATAATTCTTTACAATTATCTTTGGGTGGCGGATTTTTTTAACTTGATCAGATCAGAACGTATTTAGTGTTCAGAGCGCTTTGACGATTCCCAGAGGCGCGGGTTCAACATCTTTTGCGTCATACTGTAGTTCGCGTATGGAAGCCTGCAGTATGGCAGGGTAGACAGAGGGAACCTCCGTTCTCCATTTTCTGAATTCTCGAAGCATTGCGTGTTCAGTGGCTGAAGTTAACGACGCGCTTTACCGCGACACTACAACGAAGGAAATAGAAATTTAAATATTACATTTTCTCGAGTGGGAATCGAACCCATAACCAGTTGCATTTACGATCACACTTTGTACCCCTGCGCCACGAATGGCCTGAATTTAAAATGTATTTTCTTGTAATAACTTTTATACATTTTTTTTTACTTCTTTTTCTGTTTTTCAGCACCAATCATCTTCTACAGCACGACATGTATAACGATGGTGTTATTTCTTAAAACAGCGAGGCAATGGCCAGAACTTGTCAAGCACATTGCTAAGATT
>DWGR01001655.1:0-15468 GCA_018247715.1 Heliconius burneyi | reverse complement strand
TTTTCTATAGGTAGATACTGAAGTTCTACATGTACTTAAACATTTATTTAATACATATATTGTCTCAGCGTCACGCTGTATACCGTATATAGCAGGGTAGGCAGGGGGAACTTAGTGTGAAGACACACCGTTCTTCACTTTCGGCCGAATGTCGAGGCATTGCATATTGAGTGGCGGAATTCAACGCCGCGCTATGCTTTGTTACCAGAGCGCTGAAATGAAAATATCAATAAATAATAATGAGTAAGAATTTAATCCACAATGGTCCCATGTTCAGTCACACGCTTGTGTTCCACGAGGGCCTCGAAAGAGAATTAATAACTCTCTTTATATACACACTAACAATATTAATTCATCATCTATTTACCACGTAGAACTCCCCAAAACAACATTTTGACATAAACACGTAATTGAGACAGAAGCGTCTCGTACGTCCAATTAACAATTGTTTTTGTGACTTTAAATAATTTATTGCGTCGGTTTCCGGTGCACGTCATGTGGAGTTACCCACAGCTCCGTACGTACCTATTTCCGCACTCTTCAATAACAAGTCTGCCCTGTGAGGGGTACTATTATTGTTTTAGGGTTATGTAGCAATTTTCTTGGTTGTTTCAAAGGAGCGATTTTGAATAATGACTTTCGTAAATGGTTAACCCTTATAACGACTTTCTGATATTTTGGGACTGTTCATATATTGGAAATGTTAATGTAAATGAAGAAAATGTGATCTGTATCTATCTATACATATGAATGGAAGTGAAAATAATTATTTACATGATACGAAAATACAAACAAATGATTATAAATTTTGTCTCAGTTTGTCTGTCTGTTTGTCCGGAATAATCCGGAAACAGCTTAACCGATTTGTATAGGATTTTCTCTGGAAGACAAGCATTTACGGAGGAAAAACCCAGCGGAAACTCCACTTACATGAGACGCTACAGGATCGCTCTCGCTTGCCACTCGACGCTGCGGTGTACGACTTATTGCGGGCTATGGTCGCCTTAACAGCGCTTCGGGGTTCCTGCAGAAAAACCCAGTTAATAGCGAACGAGTACCTACCGCCCAGACATACTCGTATATGAAATAACTTATTAATTATTTTTTAATTATTGCATATGAATGTTATTTTAAATAAGCGATCTAATAATAACAATAACTAAATAATACGCTATGTATTTAACCGCTAAGTCAGCTAAATACACGGTAATAACATAACATAACTTATCCTTAAAATCAATACTAACAAGTTATTTTTATGATCTAAAAAGAAACTAACAAAGGATAATAGCTAGATTTCTTGCAAGACTCAGTAAAATCAATTGGTCATTACGTGAGTTTAATGGAACTTTCCAGCATTTCTAGTTAGCCTCATTAATTCACGATAAAACTTTTCCGGAACTTCTTTCGATTAATCGCGAATGATTTACTGAGTTTTTTCTTTTATTCCATTTCCTTATGAGTTACAACTTTTCCTTCCCATAAGCTCTGGTAGCTGCGTCGTAAAGTGGACTGTAGATGTGTCAAGCGGTCTGGCGGTAAGCCAAACGAGTCTACGGTTTTTAAGTCTACTCCACCAACGTACTGCTTAACGGTGGCCTGTAATTGCAAAAAGAAATGTGAAACATCTGTTATATAATGTAATGCAGGCATGATTTATGATCTATATCAATTTTTACTAGACTGTTAAGTGTTTAGCTTATTTAAATAAGCATCTAGCTTATTTAAATTAGATTATTAGACTTAGTTTACTTGCCATTTCATTTTTTTTTTCAGCTTCACGTATATTCCACATGGGTATAGGGAGCCTAGCCTAGTGTTAATACTCTGACTTCAACTTCTCGACACCAGACCGAAGAGTGGGGAACAAATCCAGAACCTGCCGCGTTTACATTCACATACTTGTGCCCCTGCGCCATGGCCGGCATTTCATATTTAGAAGTGGTTGGTATAACCGAGGCCCGTCGTGGTGCAGGGGAACAAGGTGTGACTGTAAAATCGAGTGATTGTGGGTTTGATCCCTACTCGAATATTTATATCAATTTATATTTTCATTTCTTCGATCTGGTATCAAGGCAAAGCGCGGCGTTAAATTCCGCCACTTAATACGTAATGGCTTCAGAATTCGCGGAAAGTGAGGAACGGTGTGTCTTAATACTAGGAACTCTCTGCTTACCCTGCTATGTGCGGGATACAGCGTGAAACTGATTTAAATTTATATATTATATGGATTATTTATATAACACAACTCATCACAATTTACGCCACATGACAACAATTGAAGGATATTTAAGCATAATAAAAGAGAAACCAATAAAAAACGTTAAAGTACCTCGAACTGGAAAATATTTTACAAAGTTAAGCGGACGTGACCGCTCTCCGTCCTGCAATATTCAGTTGAACAAAAGTTGGACGATTTTACAACTTTTTCATATTTGAGAACTTCAGAAAGCATTCATATAACATTATTTTTTTCCATTTTTTTTTACTACTCTTTCAAAGCCTCAGTTTAAATACGTTTGTGCATCGTGTGAAGTTAAATCTGGGATCATATACGAGACCATATTTAATTGTATGAAGCATAAGTTCTGTGGGCAGTCGTGTCGCATGTGGATTCTAATCCCATTCGAAGAAATGATATATTTCATATTTTCATTTCTTCGCTCTGGTAACGAGGCCAAGCGCGGCATCGAGTTCCATCACTCGAAACGCAATGCCTCCAGAATTGGGGAAGGAAATGGGGAATTGAAGTGTCTTGGTATGAACAGAGTATCTTAAAATTAGGTTTTCAGGTTCCATCTGCTTACCCTACTAAGTGCAGGATACAACATGGATATAATTAATAAATGTTCTGTATTTTAAAAAATATTAGTTATCGACAGCATTTCAGAAATGATTTTTACTTATAGATCTAATCGTAATAAAAAAAAATGTTTAATATATATTACTTAATGTACTTGATGGTATACTTGAGAAGAGATGGTTGTTGTTTAAATTCCCTCAGAAAAAAATAACATTAAATTATATTTTTGTCATGATCTCGAAAAGAGGAAAACTTTCGGCTTAAAATTAGATATTGCACTTCTAGTCGCAAACAAAGGTACTAAAAAAATATATAAATCTTATTTTCATACGTCAAAATAAAGGCGAGTTTTGAACGTGCCTACCACCGGGGACTAATCCACTTTTCTAATACGAACAGCTCACAATGTCTGGCAGCTGTTATTTAGCTCTAAACCACTTAAGTTAATATTTCACATTTCTGTTTACTAATCGGGTCCAGAGGAGAGGAGGAGCTTCATGAATAAAACACGAACGGACAAATAAGCTCCTTATTAGGTTATCTGCCCCAAAGTTCTCACTCTAAGCCGCCTAAAGCCGCGCTTACACTATAACGTGATGACAGATGTCCAATGTACTTGTCAAATACGTACTTAAATAATATTAGCGACATGTCAGGGCTTCGCCCGCTTGAATAACATCATTATTAATTTATTAATCTGCATTATTTGTGTTGCTGTCAGAGACCGTCGTGGCGCAGCGGCACAATAGTGTGACTGTAACGCAACGATTGTGGGTTCGATCTCCACTTGAGGAAGTAACATATTTATTTGTGTTTATATATCCATTTCTTGCCTCTGGTGTCGAGCAAAGCGCGGCATGTTGAGTTTAGCCACTCAACACGCAATGCCTGCAGAATTTGGCAGAAAGTGGGGAACGAATATCTCAACACTAGGACTAAGCTTTGCCTACCCTGCTATGTGCGGGATACAGCGTGAATTTATTTTAATACTTTTCTTATATTGTAGCCATTTTAAAACAATATCTAAAAACAGTTATTTGTAGTAATTTTGTGCAACATCGTTTTTAAAAATGTAACAACATAAATGTTTGTAAATATAACAAACACTAAATGTTAAGGGAAGAGGATCAGACTTATAAAAGTAGGTTTAATATGCGATTTATGTCAAAAATATTTCTATCTAAAAACTCGTCATATAAAATTACTTATTTAACAATATTAATGCAGCACAGTTCACTTTACGTTGGCAAAGTTCCTTGAAATCGTTAAGTAGATGATTAAATAAAAATATCTTATAACCGAACGAATACAATGACAAAGTTTTCTATGCCCGCGCTTAATTTCGGTATTTCCATTTAATAGGAAATTTATTAAGACTGATAGAATTGTTTATTCATTCATAACTCAAGCCGCGAGTACTTTTGCAACTTTGTTTAGGTGTCCCAACCACCCCACTAATTTACCAAATTTAATTTCGTTTTTGATAATATTAAATCAAAGTTACTTGTTTATAATTCCGTAGCTTCCTGTTTGTTTCGTTTTATTAACTATATATATATGAAAAAGGTAAGGAATTTACGAGTAAGACCGTTATATTATAACTAACGGTCTTACTCGTAAATTTACTAAAACTTTTCATAATCTTACGTTGACATATACGAAAGGACATGTTCCCACTGACACAAGAGTAAGTAAGTAAGTAAGCCGAGGTAAGACGCAAGCACAACCGTAACCGCTGATGATAGAAACGTGAAATTTGGGCAGATGTTTATTTTTATAACGTAGACAACATGGACGTCCACGAAGAAGGGATTTGGAAAAATTTTAATTTAACGGCCCAATATAGGTATAAAAGTTTAAGGTCAAACTCACTTATCTAATTTGTATCTTTTTAAAACTAGAAGTTGGAGACATTTTCTCAAATCCAACAATACAACAATGATCTATAATTTTGAAGTTGTATTCTAAGCAACTTTAAAATTATAAATTATTGAATTTTAAATTTGACTCAAGTCAAGTTTCTAAGCGGCGTGGGTTGAGGTCTCGCGACGTTAAATGTTTATATTTTTTCTAAAATACATTGTCATTATTCTAAATAATAAGTAAGCAACAATATACACAGAGTTATATTTAACGTTACATATCTTTATACTTTATGACATATAGTGGTAGTCATATTTAAAAAGAAACCTTAAGTTTTAATTTTTATTATTTAGGTCTCGTGAAGGTAGCATAGTAATTTAACCAACATTAACGGTTAAAACACGTATTAATAGTAATTATGCAAGTTTACGCAAATTGAACCAGAGGTGGTGGAAGCTGCGTCTGAGTCATTAGACTTTTTTATTACATACATATTGCTCACATGAATGTTCTTAGCGTATAAAATTTTGTGGAATACGTTTTAGAATGACAGAGCAGTTTTGTATGAATAAATCTCTGTTTAAAAATATACATATATTATATATTTTTAAAAAAGTATTGGAAACGTTATTGTATATTTTGGGGTTTTAGTAAATGTCTGATTGTAAGTTATAGTAATGGGTTCAAATTTAAGTAAGGAATGTTCACAGATTTTACCAGTATAAAAGAGTTTTACCAATGCAATAATAATAGATTCTACCTCCATCAAAATGGCTCTTTTTTAATTTGTTTGAATCTTTTGAATCTGGTGCAATAGGTACTGCATCATTATATATGTATGTAAGTGTATGGTAGACAAATCAAAATATTCTATATTCAAATGATTTCTTGAATGGCCAAGTTGCATGAAAATGTCAAAAGTGTGTCCTGCATCACTAACTGGACTACATTTTTTCAGACCAGACTAAGAATAACTATATATTATTTTTAAATGTGGACGTAGAATTTTTGTAATGATAATGATATTTTTCATAAAAAACAAAACAAATTCAACCTCCACACTGTTCTGTTCTTTTCTGATGATAATCAAAACAAAGCTAATATTTCATGTACTATAATGAAATAAAGAAGACATAAATTTACCACAAATTGTGGATAAAATAAGTAGACAAACAGAAGGAATTTAATATCCACCGCGGCGCAGAATTCCTGTTACAATTTGTTTTCTTTCTGACGACATATTTGTTTAGAGCTCCGCCGCGTCGATAGGAATAATACTATTGTACAAACAATAAAACCGAAAGTCGTTATACTATAATTATTCTCTCTGATAATATCGTGATAGATTTGCAAGTAGAAAAAAATATTCAGCGGAAAGCGGGGAAGCTAGTGTTAAAACACTCCGTTCTTCACTTTTGCTGAATTGTAAAATTGAGTTAAAATTTGAGTAGCGGAACTCAACGCCACGCTTTACCTCGAAACCAGAGCGAAGAATTAGAAAAATAGATTTAGATAAATATTTCATTTCCTCGAGTGCAGATCGTGCCCACACCCATTGCCTTACAATCACACCATTGCGCCCCTGGGCCACGACGGCCTCAAATTCATTTAACATTAAAATAACCATAACACGTGATACGTATTGCAGGAGATACCAATTTATTACAATTGTCCGAGTAAGAATCTAAAAAAGTATCCAAGGTCACCGTGTTTATATTGAAATAGAAGAGCGTGTATCTTCGTCATTCATTATTCTATACGACTACAATCCATACTTATTTAAACAACAAATTACATTGCAGTAAATTGTTGTGTCTATTAGATGTAGCATTTGCAATCTTTTACATACTCTGTAAATATTAACTTTATATTGAACTAGATGAATGTTTGTCCGTAGCCCGAGTTTGAAATTAGTCTCATACATTACCGAGTGGCGTAACCGCTGGAGACCGCGGCGGCGGACTATAGCCATTTAATATTCACACTGTTGATCTTTCCGATTGGCTCAGTTATTTACAACATACAAATTGGTCACGTTTCGTTTTGTTTACATTTAACTATACTGTTATAAAGATTTGTGTTTTATTATAAAGAAATAATATATAAGGGACTTTAGCGTTGGGGTAGTAAATGTTTCAGATGTTTAAAAGTGATAAGAAATTGATACTTTACAATCATGCTATATTCTAGATCGTTTAATGACTTAAAATTAGGTTTTGCAAGATACATCTAACTTGAATGTTTTAACTTGAAAATTAGCAATTTTCAGATATTTTCCATTTTGAATTTCAATATACTTTCTTTCTTATCTTAACGCTCTATTGCGCGTAGAGCAGGCAGAGGGAACCTGGGAAACTAGTGTTAAGACCCTACCGTTCTCCACTTTCCACTGAATTCTGAAGACATTGTGTGTTGAGTAGCAATAATCAACGCTGCACTTTGCCTTGATACCAGAGAGAGGAAATGATAATATTAAATATTTCATTTCTACGAGTGGGAATCGAACCACACACCACCACGGCCTCAAATTATACTCAAATATGAAATAATCAATCATTCTCTTTCTACGATCTAAAAAGCTTTAGTAAGGGAACTGTTGAGGAGCATCATATTCTATAGAATTTCATGTCTCCTTTGTCCGAAACTAAAAGACTGAGGTTATGACTCTATTAGTGAGGGTAAGGGCTCTGTAAGGACATCGAGAACGTATTGATCGCAAGGATCAAAGCTTGAACTGTCGATGCTGGTTTCATTATAGTAAGTGCTGCGTCGGGCGATGTATATAAATAAACACTTTGTAGTTGTCCAGATAATTTAATAAACACATGATGGTGCAGTTATAATTTGTAAGGATACTTTTCACGCTAAAGTTATTAATATATTCAGGCCAGTCGTGGCGCAGTAGTGATGTTCCAGCACTCAGGTCTTAACACTAGATTACCTCTGCCTTTCCTACTGTGTGCGGAATACAGCGTGAAGATTAAAAAAATATCAGCAGCATGCTTTTAATATAAAGTGACAGTATACAAAGAAAATGGTTGTGCTATGCAAGTTCGTATACAGTATGCAGTCAATATTTTCATTTGTTCACGTCGAAGATCAAATTTCATGTATTTCAGTTTTCAGAAATTTTTAAAGAGATATATGTGATTACATTTTTGCAATAACTAAGTTAGAAGTTATATTACTAAAGATACTTTTTTACTAGATTGGTTAATTTAACAAATTTAAAATAGCCTTCACCAATTCATTGAAAATCATTGAAATGAAAGCAAGAATTTTAACAATTTTATGACACATGAAAAATTTTATATAAAGTTTTTCTTATCATTTCATTCTTTTCTTATACGATAAAACGTATATTCGTCTATCCGACCCTATAGTTAGGCAGGTTCTTTACAAAAAGTCACCCAGATATTAAGTAAAAATACACCAGCACATCCCTTTGAGAGTGGAAAAAGGTCATACAGATTATGATGTGGATTTGGGTTGTCTATAACGCCCACGTTAAACTTAGATTTTGCAATTTATAGCGCAAATGTAAACGAAAAGTTAAAATAGAAATTTATATTTACTATATCAGTGTTCAGAATAAAGTGTTTGATGTGATATATAACTAAATGAAAGTTGATTGAGCAAATGTGAATAAATCCTTAGAAGAGGTTTCAAATGCTCCAAGGTTACAAAGTGTTCTCTCAATGAAATGATGATGACATACACTTTTGTCTGATTTCTTAGGTCTTCTTACATTTTGTGAATACTTTGCGTTCTTTAATAGATCTAACATATATACCAGTCTAAATATATCTTTATTTTAATAACAAAGAAATATAAAGGAATCAGCTTCATAGGATAGGACTGTATCCCAGCCCCACACACTGCATGATAGGCAGAGGGAACCTAGTATTAAAGTACTCTGTCCATCATTTTCCGTTGCCTTGGTGTCAGAGCGAAAAATAAAAATATTATTAAATAATTGTTCATTACCTTGAATGGGAATTGAAACCAGAACCGTCGCGTTACAGTCACACCGTTGTTGCGCTGCGCCACGGCGGCTTCAATGAATAATGCGTGGCATATTTTGATTAACGATTTTGTTAGATTTTTAGGTGTTTTATTTCTTTGTTTGTTCTTTAATATTATTAAATAGTGATTAAAAAGATCTAAATTTTAATAATAAATATATAAGAGAAACAAATTAAGATGAATTAAAAATGATTGTATATCTGTTTTGGGATATATACTGAATGCCTAGCATTAAATACCTAAAAGCTATTTAAGCGACAACTTGGGTCACTTTATGGCGGTGAACGAAATTCTGCGGCCACTCGCCGGATGTTTTACATAGCTGTTCTGTAAACCCGGATTTTAGTTCAGGACTTGTTTTATAACTAGATATGTCGAAGTAAACATAATAGTAAATATTTTGTGATAATAGTGTAGACTTCTAGTAGTGAAATTGTTGTTTCTTTTTTCGAACATGAGGTTAATGCTGTTAGCCCTATTGGCTTTTACAGCGACACCGGTTGGGTAGGGAAGAGAGCACTTTGTCCCTGAAAAAACGCAAGCACTAAGTGGCTGCCAGTACGGAAGTCGACGACTGTAAGGGCGCCCCCTGCGGGACTCGAACCTTGGAAAATTTTTGGATTTCGGAAAAGAATGCTATGAGTGTGTGTTGCACTCATTTTAATATTAAGAGCACATAGGCGTGACTGAAACGTGATGGTTCAGGGTTCGGTCCCCAGTCGAGGTAATGAATTATTATTTATTAATATTTTCATTTTTTCTCACACCAAGGGAAAACCCTCTGCTTATCCTTCTTTATATGGAATACAGCGTGAATCTGAGAAAAAAAATTGATGCTCAAATGTAAGCAAATATTATATTTTATAAACATATGTACAATATGCGTTTAATACAATTCTCCATAAAGTTATATCGATACTGTATCAACATCCGAACACTTATGAAGTTGAAGGCGGAGCGGATAGGCGTTAACTCAACCGCACTTGGAACTTTATCTATTTCACATCATCCTTCTAAGATGCCTCACTCTATAGTGTTATTATAATTTATTTCATAAGCTTACAAATAAGAATAAATGAATAAAAAGTTTAAATTATCTTACGGTCTTTATTGATATCTTATATTCTTAATATTTATCATATTTAATTTACTTTATACTATATGTGTAAGATATTTATACATTATGTAAAAGTCATAGAAAATATTTTAATCTTTTAATGACTTATTACGTATTCTTCAATATTAATTTGTTTTGCTATGGAGATCGCTACTATGTTGTTGTGACAAGTATGTTAAAAATCAGAGTAAATTAGCATTAGTTTTATTGGAAGCTAGCAAACTAGTAACTGACTTACGTAGTGACTTAGAACAGATTCATTTATTTATTACTTTCTAGTACATTTATCTACAAAGTACTGTACAGATGACGAGTCGTGGCCCTGCTGAAATATGAATTTTTTAACTTTTGCGCATTGGCCGATCGAAAAAAAGATTCAAAAATAAGAAAAATCTTAATATCAAATCTGTGCGATATTTCTAGCTGGCTAGCTATCTCTAACTAACTTCAGGGTCTTCACGATTCGTCGCACATACTGTGTCAACTAAAATTACCTTGAAGAACACATAGTACATAGTATGTACGATATTCCTATTTGTTTGTTTTCATTTCCATACAATTCACTTATGGTACAGAGTATAAATATACAAATAGAAGCAAAGGAAAGTACAAATATTTTTCTTCCTATTTAGGATATTAAATCAAATCAAATTAGCTTCACGCCGTATTACGCACAAAGCAGAGTAGACAGAGGAAACCTAGTGTTAAAATACTCCGACTTTATGCCGAATTCTAGAGGTATTGCTTGGTGAGTGGCAGAACTTAACGCCGTCCTTTGCCTTGACACCAGAGCGAATAAATTGAAATATAATCGTACATGAATATTTCACTTCCTCAAGTGGGAATTCCATCGAACCCACAGCCGTCGCGTTACAGTCACACCCTTGTGCCGCTGCGCCACAACGGCCTATTCCTTTTTATACGTCCTTTTATGATAGCACTGAGTTTCTTTTGGTCTAGATAAACTATATGTTCTATTAAGACCCTTTATTAGGTCAAGCTGTTACAAACTATGTCATAAAATGTTATAATCTTAATTTGAACCACTTGTAATAATTATATCCTCATGAATTTAGTCATACGTAGCCTAGACAATAACACAGTGTTATGGTAACAAAGAGTTGGTGTGATGGAGGTGGAGCCAGGGCTTGAATATTGGAACTCTTGAAAGGTTAGGTTGCCATTCGAGTATAGCCTCATCCAATTCATAGCTCCGAGTATATTCTATTCCACTTGTACCACTTGGTTTTGGAAAATTGTACCACTTGGTGTTGGAAAATTTGTTTTTCAGTTTTTTTTGTGAATATTTTTAATTAATATAGTGGCCAGTCGTGGCGCAGGGCTCAGCGCGACCGGTTGTAGGTTCGATTCTCATTCGAGGCATTGTTATATTTATTTAAATTTATATTTTAATTTCTTCGCTCTGGTGTCGACACAAACTTTGAGTTCCGTCACTTACAATTAGTAATGTTTTAAAACTAGGTTCCCAGGTTTCCTCTGCCTATCCAACAGCATTGGTATTTAAACAAAACGTAGGGTATTTTGCCTTGGTGCCAGAGTGAAGAAATAAAAGTAATAATTCATTCCCTCAAGTGCGAATTGAACCCACAATCTTCGCGTTACAGTCACACTCTTGTGTCTCTGTGCCACCTCAGGTATATAATATAAGAACACTATTTGTGATTAAGTTGGTAATATATCTTCAAAACTACTTGAAGAACAAAAGTCATTGAATATTCACACTGTTGGTCTTTGCGACGAGTTCATTTTATATTAAATTGATTATACCGAACGCTTAGAATGACTTGATCCCAACGTACGAAATTAGGATATGAACTTATCGATAATTAATAAAAAATAATAATACTAAAAATATTTTATTGTTTCTCCAAACTATTAACTTAAACATAATATATATTTTATAATACAAACATAGGCTAAAAAAATATAAGAGTTATTAAAAGAATTACCTCTGTATCCGGACTAGTTGCCTGTATTCCGGTATACAGCGCCAATCCCCAAAATTATAGGTTCAAAGCTCATTTGGGGACATATTTATATTTATAGTAATCTTTTTACGCCTTTGGGCACCGTGACTCAACGCTTAACTGTAGCACCGAAGGCTATGGGTTTGATTCACTCGGAGGACAAAACGCAGGGTGAGATCCACAAATCAATATATAAAGCCCAAAAATTAGGCATAAAGTAGAAAACAAAGATTTCTTCTGTCTACTCTGCGGAATGCAGTGAAGCTTGAAGAAAATAAAAAAGTTATTTTCAGGCCACTGAGCAGAAAAGCTTTGGTGTATAATCTTCACAAACCTTGCTTCAATTGAATTTAGTTAAATGAGTTGTAAATTAAACGGTAATATTTTTAACTCATTATAATTACAGAAAATTGTGAACTGTAAACTTTTACAGGGCTGGTTATTAGAGCGAATAATTATTAATTGTATTAATTGTGCTTCATTATAATAATTAAGTATTTTATTGAATTTTTGGATATAAATTACTGGCCCAATCCCATAGGGATACAAGCGTGAACCTGTCACACTTATGTGACACTTATATGAAAGATTGTGGGTTCGATTCCCATTCAATTAAATAAATTTATTTTCTCTCTCTGTTAACGTTGCCACGTTACGTGTATATATTATTAATTGTGGCATTTAGTTCCGTCACTGGATAAGCAATGCCTCCAGAATTCAGTATTTGGCGGAAATTGGGATATGCAAATGTCTTAATGAGAACGAAAGTGTCTTCCCGCTTCCCGATTCAGCATGAAGCTAAAAAATGAGTTGACTGCTATATATGGTTAATAGTAAATAGATACAAATTAAAAAATAAAATCAGCTTTACGTTGTATCCCACATACAGCGGGGCAGGCAGAAAGATCCTAGTGTTAAGACACTCCGTTTCCCATTTTCTGCCGAATTTTGGAGGCATTGCGTGTTGAGTTGCAGAACTCAACGACGCACTTTGCCTCGACGCCGGAGCGAAGAAATGTAAATATAAACACATAAATATTTCACTTCCTCGAGTGGGGATCTAACCCACAACCGTCGCATTACAGTCACATTCTTGTACCGCTGCGCGACGACGGCCTTACCAAATACAAATAAATCAAATACAAATTAATTACACAGTAATCTTTAAAAATACAAAAGATAATAATAATAATTATTATTTACATAATTTCATATCTCCCATAGCTTTAGTAACAAACCTTTGTGCTCACATTTCGTAATGTTCCATCAAAATTACATGTTCAGCAAACAACTAGCAACTGGTCGTTGCCCGTACATGACTTTACTGGTAGCGAAATATCATATTATTCGAAAAGACCAAACGATTATGCAAATGTATTTTTCAAATATTTTTTTTTTAAGAACGATTCTAATGGGCGTTACGTATGCCGGCCACGACACCCGCTCGTCAATAACGTTTATAAATCTCTAAAAACGTCCCACAAATTGCTTCGTAACTTGTACAAATGGCGTCGATAAAACGCAGCGATTGGATCGTCAAAAATACGTTTTTTAAGAGCAAATAAATCTATTTTACATGGGCGTATTGAAATACTGTTAATTATTACTTTTTTGACGTTAGAAATGTTTTTCGTTGAAAATGTCAAACGTTAAAATAATTGCAATATTTTTACATAGATTGCGCTCTGAAACAGTATTTGTATCTTATTGTATGATATTATAGAATTTTAGATTTATATTTCAATGCCGTTGTGGCGCAGTGGGAGAGTGTTTGTTAACACGATGATTGTACCTGTGAAGTTTACGCAAGGGGTTTGTCATATTTAATTATTTTCTTTTCTTTGCATTGCGCGATAAAACGCGGCGTTAAGTTACGCAATTTTCGAAAATGTCCTATGTATCATATATAGAGTTAAGCTGCTTTTTATTAGTTATGTTGATGAGTATATTATATTTTCAAACGACAGGCAGTAGTTGTTCATCCTTAAATGTCTTGTAATGATTGATGAAAGACGCAGTGACGCCAGTCACGGCGCAGGGGTACAAATAAGTGACTACAAACTCGACTGGGTGTGAGTTCGATCCTCACTCGAGAAAATGAAATATTTATTTATATATAAATTTATATTTATTTATATATAAATTTATATTTATATTCTTCGCTCTGATGTCGAGGCAAAGCACGGCGTTATGTCCAGCCACTTAAAAGGGAATCCTATCTGAATTTGGCAGAAAATTTGGGAGGCAGTGTCTTAATATTAGGTTCCCTTCTGCTTACCTGCTGTGTAAGGGCTACAGCGTGAAGCTGAAAAGGAAGACGCAGTTATAATGAGCGTACATTTCGTCTAGCTGTGTGTGGGATTCATAGTGAAGCTGATTTATCTACTTTATTTTATATGGTCTATATATTTTTTCTTAAATATTAATACTTATCCTTATCTATATATATTTTTGTATTCTACCAAATAACATAATGGAAATAAATCTGAAGCTCTACATCCACAGATGGCGGATCAACTCTCCTCTATCGGACGTCGAATCAAAGAGCCGGGGTTATGCCTCTATTATTTCGGACCCTTACATTCGAAACATATTGGACTGAGAGGATCAAAGCTGAGAGATAGTGGACTTCGGTTTCATTACATTAAGTGTAATGTTGGTATTACTTCTTTATTTAATAAAATATACTTATGTGACAAGAATTTCCTTTTTGTAATTAGGAACTTAACGCCACGCTTTGCCGTGTTTCTAAAGCGAGAATAGTGAAAATATATTTATTTTACTCTTTCGCGTAGGAATCAATCCGACAACCATCGCGCTTACAGTCCTGCACAGTGCACCAGTGCTCCTGCGCTACGACAGTCCGACATTGTTGTTGTTTCTACTTAATATTATCTAACTACATTTCAAATAATATAAATTATATAACATACTGTTCTGAATACATTAAAATAATACAAATATATTTTTTTTCAATAGTAATCTACATACACACAGGTTAAAGTCCTTTTCTAAAATATATTTTTGAGAAAAGTAGAAAATAGAGAAAATAGAAAATAAAGTAAGTTATATGTATGTATAACATTATATGGCAGATACATAAAAATTCAAGCATAAATATACCCACAGTATTATCCAAACGTAATTTTTTTTGAAATGTTATAATTTTTTGCTTACCAATTGCACAGTACAGCTTCACGCTTTGTTCCTAGCGGGGTAGTCAGAGAGGACGTATCGCCAAGCGCTACGGTCTTTACATTCCACGTAGCTATTTGTAGCTCCATCCTCCACACGTTCTGGACATGGCGTGTTGGGTGGCGGTCTCCAACGCCGCATTCAACACCACTTAACATTACAATTTACCTAACATATCAATTGTTGATAAAATAAAATAAATATTGATGATTTCACATGTCGTTTTTGCCTACAACAAAATCGTTATATTTTGTGTAGGCGCAGCTTGTAAGCTAAGTTCGACGTTTCGTGCAGTTTTAATGCAAAACTTTGATGAATTTAATGCGACTCAGACTACATAAGCTGCTTCCCTATAATTCTATCCTTCTTAAAGTTTACCGTTTCAGAACTGCCTCAGGAATAAATTTAGTTTACAATGTTATGACGCTGGGTAGAGTAGGTAATACTTTATTGTTTAAAAATATAAAGTGTTTATA